>JAQGBY010005934.1:0-13857 GCA_034698785.1 Mycogona germanica | reverse complement strand
GGTTCGGCGGTCCCGGATTCGATTCCCGGCGCGGGCTTTCGATTATTCGATCCCGGGGTACTGGTGAAAATGTGCCTATCACATAGTGCCTAAGCACTGAGAGGATTACAGAATCTTCCTGTTGTGTTATACACTTCAATGAATTTAAAAAAAAATTTTTTTTTTTGATCCAATAAGGATATATTGGATTTCGTAATTGCCGAAATTTGAATATTATTTTAAACTATTTATATAGTTCCAACAGCTAAGCTAGACCGATGCCGAGGAGTGGTCAGCCTTTCCTGATTGACCAACCCATCGCCTGTCCACGTCCACGTACCGCCACTTCTTTAGCTCATGCGAGGCGCAGCATGCGCGCGCGCGCGGTCATAATAATTGCTGTCGGTCCGCTCGCGCTTTCTCTCTTCTCACTCGCGCTCGTTCGGCCCCATTTCGAACGGTGAGTGCGTGTCGGCATTCGCTGCCATAAAAAAAATATGGCCCCGACTTTGATCATATGCACGCATGTGGGGGGGGGGGATGGGGGCGAGACGTGGATTGGTTACCGGTCACGTCGACGTTGTAGCCAAGGAGAATTCTCGCTGTTGGACTGGCTGACCCCGAAACACCAGATCGGCGACTCACGCCCCCAAAGCTAGTCAGTGTACGGACAACTAGAGTGACGTGCTGATCAAATTTGTTCTAAATCAAATTTTGGCTCGTCTAAAACAGGTTTTATTTTATACAATTGTTAGCACCGATGCTGTGCATGGGTGCTCGTTTAGTCTTATCTGGATGAGGGGTTAGGGAATCGTGTAAATCATTGAGCTATTCACATTCTGCTCCATGGAATCAATTATTTTGTTGAGACCAGACGCGCATTCTAGCTTAAAATCTTCCATCGTTGTTTGCCTATTCAAAAAGTGAAGCAATTCATCGTGAAAGGGGTCCCCTTTTATCAGTTTCACTCAACGTTGCACTTCAACTGGGCGCAGGTCACGGAAACTTGTTTACGACAAGAGGCGCCACAATCTGCAACTATAGTCCCATCATGGTGAGAAAGTCTGTCTTCAAATTGGGTCGAGATTGTTAGGTCCAGATCGTTGGTCATCATCCATTTCTTTCCGTGCAATTTATTTTTCGTCAATCCCCATTTTGCGGTCAGTTTTGTTTGTTCAAGTGCCCGATTCCGAAGTGCGCTTCAAACATTTTTGGTAATCTTCGGCTGGAAACGTAAAGTTTAATGAATGGTTTTGGTGCAGATATTTGGAGTAATGATGGGGTCGCCGGGGCTTGGGTAATGGTCGCTTTTAGCTGGCCGGAGCCCGCAAACGACTAGTCAAGATAACCCACTAACGACCGGTCACGAATGGCCGTCAATGATTGGTTGGCGGGTCTCGCGCAACGGCGACGCTCATTGGCCCGCCCAGTGGACCCCGTTCGAAAAACGCGCCGTGGAGAAATGAGCCGTATCGATTGGAGAGAGAGCGGGTATCGATTATCGATATCGATTATATCCATAATCACACGGACGGATACGGTAACAAAAACCGGGAACGAAAAGATTTTTCTCGGCGCCTTTTACCTTGTCAAAAGTACATAAAAAACTTGTTTCAGTGAGAGAGAGGGCGCGTAGCAGAAACCAATGATTGAAAGTGAAAACTGTAGGGACAACAATCACCCAGCCCCACCCTACATAACCACTTGTTCGTGACCAAAAAAGGTAGCAGCATACGTGTTGCCCGTTGTGGCTAGCTGACGATCCCAATCTCCAGGCAGGATTCATCCGCCATTGACAAAATAATTCCTCCACAAAAATAATCTTATCAAATCGCGATCTCCTTTTCCTTGATTGCAAAATTTGCTTCGTTGATGGTTTAGATTAATTGATACCACTTGTGTTACGATTGTGACAAATATTAATTTTGCGATGATTTCCGGTGCATTGGTCATCGTGAACATCCATTGGATTCTATCGTTCATATTCCCGGGTGCCGTCGGGCTGAAACCGCGGCCGAACGCCCGCCCGGCCCGGCGGTGGTAGTGGTGGTGGTGGCGACCGACCGTCCTAATCTCGGTTGTAACATGCCCGCAGTCCGTGTTTCTCCCCCGACGTCAACCTAATCGCATTATTTTGCGAACGTTGAGCAAAGAAAACAATGGTTCGTCGTAAAAATGTACTTAAGAGCGGTCGCTCGCTCGATCGCGCGGCGGCCAGGCACATTCCTCATCTGCGGCTACTCGCTCGCTCGCCAACAATCCTTCTGAGACCCAGGCTGTGGCCCTACAATCAGTTCTTAAAGTGGGCTATAGAATATTTAAACTCATGATATTAAAATTCCTCAAACTTTCCAATATTTATCTACGAAAACTATTTTTTATTTGGAAAGGATTTTCTATTTTGAAGCGTGGACCGACCTCTTCGTGAACGGGTGTAATCAACAGAAATACCTGTCTGAAAGGCACAACCACTACTGCCGATTATGTTAGGACCCCCAGAGGGCGCTACACATGTTGGTGTTAAGCAGGAACCACCTCGTTGTTGCGGTAGTGTTTTCCCAGTTTGCACATGGTAGGTAGCTCTAATCCGGAATAATCGAGATGAGCCTCCGTGTTCTAACCTTATGTCTGCACCTCATTGCAGATCGAACTATCCTGTTCGAATTGATCAATTTTTTCTGTTTCGTTACACTGTCTTCGTTTGTGTGGCCAAGAGCACTGTAGCTCTGCACACGTGGTCTCGAGATGAGATTCTCTCGTTGTGTCTCTGCCGGCGCGCTTTTCCTTGATTGCGGGCTTTCGTAGAACAACGCGTGGCTGACCATCACTTCTTTTCTACACCCCACCCCCACTTTCTGTACCCGCCACTCATGAATTATTCGCCCCTGCCCTCCAACACCTTGCTCTGGGTGAACTAGGGGTGGGATGACGATATGCTGGTGGGTCAACGCAGAGAGGTTTGCGGATGTCAAATAGCGTGGTCTCGATCTGTCTCGATTCGCGAAAATTGTGTTTCTGGTTGAAAAAGAGAAATGTAATATTGTTCTGCGCATTATCCATGAGCCTTTTTTTCCAGTGTCCGACAGTTTCAAAATATCTAATTTTATCAGAATAATTGGAATTTATAAGCTTAATGAACTGGAGCGGGCTGAGGGTGTTTTCCCCACTCATTTTTCCTCACACACGTTTTTGTTGTTCAATTGCGATTCCGATTGGTCGACACTTGCCGTATTCATGGCCGTTAGAAGTGTTGTATATTTGAAAGACGAGGCGTGTTTCTGACGTCATGGAGATGCGGGGTTGGGGGTGTTGAGTGTCGGCCTAACTGCTAAGCAATCTGTGCTTAATCTCGTGATCGCCACTAGTCGATGACACTTCGATTTGCTTCTCTTTCCGCGACTTAAGCCCACACCAGATCCCTCGTTAATCCGGCCGGCCTCACTGTGTCTGCTATGTGCCAACAATGTCCAACTGAGGTGGCGACGAGAATTTAAGATGTACCAGGGGGCTATTCGAAAAATACGTATTGTCGATAATAACACAGAGAACATAAAAATGACAAATTCTTTTCTCGGAAAAATTTGTTTGCCACGGCTGGATTTGTACCTGTTCCATCGGTGTGTGATATTTTTTTTTTACAACAAGCCGCTATGAAATGGGATGACCGGAGAACAGGCCCTGGTACTATCTGTATTTTTCGATTCTAGCGCTCAAAAAGGCACATTACAATTTGATGGACTAAGCGCCGCTAGCGGCAAGAATTGCAGCTTGTCGTCACTGGGCGCGACCGAATCTATTGGACTTGGATCACTGTATTTTTGAAACAATTCGTATTTTCTACCCTCGCACTGTTTCTGCATATCAAGTACATCTTTTATACCGTCTCGCCAGTTAAATTTCCTAAAGGCAGTCGTCTGGCAGTCAAAGCGAGCACCTCTAATGTCACTGCGCTGTAACGAGCCTTTACGGTTGGTTATGCACACGCACCCCCAAGTCTGCAGATGTGTGTGTATGTGGATCAATTTTCATATGCCGCGCTCACTTTGCCGCTCATTCGTTTGCCATAAAAATAAAAAGTAAACGAAATATGATATCCCTCCCGTCTCGCTGTATAGATTCATGTAAATTTTATTCTTATTGTTTTTTATGTGTATATATTTTTACTACTACGTCATCTATTTTTCGAAGAGCAACAACGAAGCGCGTCGCCTTCGTTCCCTCATCAATTTATATTTTTGCGCTCGCCAATTTCCATACGTTACGAATCGATCTTCATCTACTTTTACGAGGCGGCGATAGGGGGAGCTCCTGTACGTGTGGGGGGAGGGTAGGGAGTGTGAGTCGTTCTTTTTATCGTATCGATCTATCTACGGGCGTGCTAGGATTAGCCTTTTATTCCGTATTTTATGGACGCGCCATTAACATTTGTGTACCGACACTAAATTAAAGCCATGATAGCTTCTTTAATTCGAAATGAAAATTTAAGTTTTATAACTCCGATGAATCTTCTGTAACAATATTTCCCCTTCTCGTTTATATTTGTGGTCTCACTATTAGTTCGTGTGCCTAGACATACACTATGTAGTGCATTTTCTTTGGTACTGTGGGTAGTACATTTTTTTATTGGATTGATTGAGAATATGTCGTACCGGTGCGACGACAAAATATATCGCTCCTGTTTCATGGTCAATGGTCTATGTTCCAAAAAAGGCTGTAGGTAGACGTTGCCACAAGCAGTGAACTGTCATTGTGTGGTCAACGTCGTTCTTTGATTTCCCAAACGTCTCCAATATATATATATATATATATCGATTGCATATATTGATTCAAAATTATTGATAATTGGAAGTAGGGAATATAAATTGCTCGATCAGCTGCTACTTGCTATTCCGTGGAATTTGCTTTAAGGGTCGAGACCCTTCCGTCGTCGACAGCGCCCTCTTGTGGCGAGCGTGTGGTAGTTGATGGGGGTCGGTCTTGACGGGGTCAACAGTAGCAAAAGAGGGACGATTGTGGGAGATCCGTGTTGGCGAAATGAGAAAGAGAGTGAGGTAGGGGTGTTAATATGTGTGCCCTCCATCTCTCCCTTCTCTAGGGAATCATCGGTTTATTCGGGGATCGAACTTAGATGGGAAGGAGAGGGGGGGGGGAGATCGTCTCAAGTGACGTGTCTCATTTGTCGCTCACGGATTAATGTCGTGATTTCGCCGCATTATCCCATCTCTGGCCAGATTGCGGTTCGCGCGCGCGTTTGTGTTTAGGGGGACGGGGGAGACCTCGGTGAGGAGGAGCGGTCAGGGGTCGTCAGGGTTAGACGGCCATAATCACCAGCGTTTTGGACCAGGCGTTGGCTCAATTACGACAGCTTCCTGAAGATTGAATGGTGTCCTATAATCTCGGCGTCTTCTAGGATTAAAGACTTTCTGGAAACTTAATTTGAATCAGAGAATAAATGTACAGGGCGCCAAAATCGGTACAGAACATCCTGTAGTGATATTACACTACTGCGAATAAAAAAATCTAATGTATAATAATTATAATTATTTAAATTAGTGAATGTGCTATCCCATAAATAAAGATTAGGGCATAATGTTGAATCCCTGCCATGGGTTTCCCCACACGATTTCGGTTGTCAGACCCGTGTTCCCAATTCATTTTCAGATATCCACTTTATCCCTAACGAATTCATATTTCACCCGACTTCCAAAATTATCCTATATCCCTCCTTGCTTCATCCCTTCCAGATTTCATTCATCTGTAGATGCGCTCCTGCTCTGCTCAGGAGAGAGATCGGTTGTTCCATAAAAGGTTTCCAAAGACGCAGGTCGCCAACCTTGCCTCGCTCAGCTCTTTTTCCTTCTACTTCTTCTCCCCCGCTGTTAGCTTCTTCGTTCGTGCTTCGGACGGCGCCAAAAAATAAATAAATCGCTGACTCATCTTTATGGGCGTGCGCCTGTTCATTCGGATGCTGGCGAGTTGTTGGGACGACGCGCCCATCGGATCAGCTGGCCGCCGACCCACCTTTGACTTTCTTTCGTTTTTTCATTGGGTCGTTCGTGGGACGTCATATATATATTAAATAAGAGATGTTGGTACGAGAGGATTGGTTGGTAACATCTCAAGTGTTTCGCTGAGGAGCCTCGAAAAGTTAATATCTGACAAAATAGATCACGCTACGTGTTCTAATCCTCGCAACCGCAAAGTGTAAGCCTTGGATACAGATCGCGCGACAGTCGACACACATTTTAATAAATCCCCTATGAAATGCGAGCTCGTAAACTCTGTTCATGTGCCATATAAAGCACTGCTGCGAGCCACTTGCGATTGTTCATGGATATCGTTGCTAAATTCTGCTGAAACGATTTTTAAACTAATATTAACCCGCTGAAATTGAAATATGAAATCCGTAAATTTGGCGTTGTCGCTTCTGTTTGAACAAAAATCGTTTCCCAGAATAGATCACAAAATATTGAAACGTTGTCTGTAGGCGTTCGTAACGTAGTAGGCAATTTTTTGTCTGGTAGAACCACATCGTTCTTTTGGAAGAGACTTCAGATATTCACCAAATGATGCAGTTTGTAACAGTTTTTCATTAAGCACATTTTGTTATTTCGTAATACGTCTAGGTGACGTTACTGTGATTTACCGATGACCATTGTGGAAATCATTTTTTTGCAATTTTGAATAAATTAAATTAATTTCGCAAATCTTTATTTTCTTTATATCTTTGAGAAGATACAATAGTTTAAACGTAAAATTTAAAACATCTTTGTTGGCGAATTTCTAATTGTAGTCCTGCAATTTTTAACCCATATGGGTGCGATAGCAGGCAGTCTAAATATTTGTTGACCATTGTCAATATTTCGCTTTCAGATGGTTCCACGTATGTTTTACCACGATCATGCCCTAGACCAATTTAAAAGCGCCATCAGCGGCAACAATTCCAACTAATTGCTGCCTTCCCATAAGGCTGTTCCACTATCGTTGACACAAATTGGCAATATGTATTGAGAGTGCAATTGATTTCGCCTTTTGATTTGTTGTACATGACAAGGAAATATCGGACCCACCCAATTTCAATCTCCAACTCTTCTTATTCGGTGGCGACGACGGTGTGGGTGGGGGTTGTTGGGGTTGCGTTCCACTCTCGCGCTCAGGATGTGCACGCTTGGCATGCCAAAGGAGTTGCTCAAGCTGCTCGTTTTCTCTTCTGTGCTCGGTTGGGAGAACGCGACGCTTCGGTTTTGTGCTTCGCAATTGATTTTTTTTACCATCGCCACCCACTCGACCTCCCCCCCCCACCCACTTCACTTGCACATCCCCACCCCTACCCTCAGAAACTTCACTACAGTCGAATTCCCAGCCGCCGGCTCTCTTCTCTTTTGTCCTCTCCCGTTTCAAACCACTACCAAACCCACTCACAGTTTTACCTTAGTGCAATTGCTGGTTTCCACCCCCCCTCCTACTATCTTTCTTTTTCCGTGTGTGGGCGTCGGTCTCATAGAGTGGAACAATTTTGCATTTTGAGGTTTTTCTTGAGTGGTACTGGTGACACGGGTTGTGGGACATGGGGGGGGGAGCTGGAGTGGAGATCGGGATCGATATTCTTGTCTTCGAGTATTGAATATTTTGTGTGACTGGGAATGGATGCTCAGGGACAGGTAGTCTGGATCGACAACATTTATAAATTCTTGATATAACTCCTATTGAAGCTAATATTACCATTTTATTTTTAATGATTTTGTGATCGCTCCTTCGTTGTAGGCACTCATTGTAAGTTCAGTATTTTGAGTTGTTCGTAGCTTTTTTTGTGCAGTCACTCTGACGATGCTAATGATGTTTTCTTTTTCTGTCTTTCCTTTTAGGTAAGTTGATAGTTTTTTTATGATGAACGTTAAGAGACGTGGTCGATTCGGTGACGATTGTGGTTTGCGGTGTTTCACCTGAAACGGTAATGTAATCGCAGAGTTCATCTGAGAAGTGTAATACGTGTGCGTAATAGCGAAGCGTTTTCAGCGGTTGCAAATGGTGCATCTATGCATTTCTAAAGTTGAAATAATATTAAATTTCCTTAAGCTTATTTATCCGATTACTACCATCACATTAAAATATTCGTGTACATGTTTATAATGAAAAACTTAATGATTATCGATAAACGCGACTGCATTTGTAAGTATCGTTTTAACAATAATACGTTCTAAAAAAACAATTATTATTATAATACTTATTATATGTCATGCTTGGAGTTAGGAGATGTTTGGAAATGGCGTTTTCAATTATTCTAGAGTATGTCGCCTAAATTTTCTTTTGGTTGAAATAGTGATAATTAATATTCTGAAATTGGTCGAAATGTGCCACACTCGGCTGTCTGTGTCACAACTCCTGAGACTTTAATGTCGAATTTTTTTAGACTGCATTTTACAGTGTAAAATCGTAATCTGTCAATTGATATTCTGAAAAAAGAAATGCAGGACTTGTTTTTGCTCTGACTAGTGGCAGCGCGTACAGAGTATTGACGTTACCTGACAATCAACCTGTCTCACTCTCTCAATCCTGGTCCCTCCATCTGTGAATGGAGCGAACGGCGCAGTTATGCAAATTCGGCCGCCGGAGACAATGCATGCAAATCGGTTACTTTTCGGCAGTCTGCCCACCCCCTTCCCCAAATCATCTTTGCCACCCACTCGCCATACACCGCACCACGATCTGAAAGGACGCCTGAATTTTTGCCAAATCGCGTGGTGCGTCTTGAGGACGAACATGCGTTGTTCCTTGTGGCCGCCATTCGGCGGAACACATGCTCAAAAATCTGTAGACTCTCACGAAGCGTTAATGTTTGCTATCCTTTTTGTGTTGCAGTTCGGTTATAGTATCTCTTCGGATTGTGTCCCGTGACGATCTTGTACGTGGTGGTGGCTGGCAAGTGGGTGGTTGTGGGGGGGGGCTGGGCTGGGGATGGTAAGATCGCTCTCAGTTCGGTGCTTGTGCGCGCTTAATGCGCGACTCAGGTACAATATACACAGTGCGCGTGCGCGGCGCGCCGTGCATACTAATTGGTGTTGAGCGCGCGCCCCCTGGGGGGTGGGGCCGGGAGCTGTGCCCAAATGGCGCTCCGGTCGCGTCCCGATTGCTGACACACACACACACTTGTCCACCTGAGACCATTTAATCAGTCGACATAGAACGGCTTGAAATGCGTGCGTGCTGTGTGCGTTTAGACTTCTTGGCTGCTAGGTGCCGTTGTTGCTTAATAACAGTGACAGTGTTTAGGTTCATTGAAATCTGAAAAATTTATTCTGTACCCAATTTTGACAATTTTTATTTGTTTAATTCATTGAAATTTTAACAATAAGGCGTATGAATCGAGTGATGGTTACTAGAAGCAGCGTCCACGGTCTGTCCCGTGTTTGTTCACTTATGTATTAAAATTTTGTCATGGTGAGGTGGTTTAAGGGAAGTTATCCTCCTTCGTGGATACAGTTTCGTATTTAGTCGGTCTGTGAGGGGGACTCTTGTGGAACAAGTTCGGATGTTAAATCGGGGAGTGGGTCAATAATTGGGATAATTTCTGATCGACTAAAAGTGCACATTCTAGGGTGGTCTCGGGTGTCGGGAGGATAATTGTATTCACGTGGCGTTATGCGAAGGGGAGTCAACCCCATATGCGAGTAGGCCATCGAGCCGCGCCTTCGTGCCAATTTTGACGGTCGTTAAAAATTGGTGGGTTGATCTGGTGGTGCCAATCGGCATCGATTATGGGTCTACTCGGTCGGGCTTCTCTCGCTTTACGGTTCATCGAGCAAGTCGCTCGACTCAAACTTCATCTCTCCGCGTTTTATTAATATTGCTGTTGTTATTACTGTTATCAGAATAATCCCCGCGTACAAGGGCGAGGCTGCCTCGGATGGAGAGGTGCGCGGCGCGTGCAGGGTGCCACCAAAAGTGTCCCGGTCGATCGCTTGCATGCTTGGCGACAGGTTAGCTTAATCATCTACTCGACGTTAATCGAACGAGGCGTGTATATGAAATAATGCGCTGCACAATACCGGGCGATTGTGAGTACTCGGTTAGAAAACCTGGACACTTGTAATAATTTTGCTAGATTCAAATATCGGAATTTTAAGTTTTTCTGTCCTTAGTATGACTGAAAACTAGGCTTCGGGCCTCCACGGTTTTGTGACGAAGTCGAAACGACAAATCACCTCGTACTCGACGAGTATTGGTTCTTTCTGGTATTCGTGTATTGTCCTATAAGCGTTCCCGGAGCGTTTTGCTGTAACTCGGAATTTGGCTAAGTAAGAACCACTTGCCGGAGACATGACCTCACAAATCACATGAAATGTGTTCCGCAGTGATTACTTACTTGGCGAGACTTTCAGCAGAATTAATCAAGTTAACCTGTCTCCGACTATAGGTTTTACAGTCGCAGGGACTCGTTCGAATCTTTCTCGAGAAAGGACGAAAATTTAAATTTCTCCCAGCTGTCAGCTTTCTCATGAGACATATTTTCGGTTTTGTCGGCGACTGGCGTTCTGCCCAGTACGGGACGCATTAGCATACATTGCTAATTTTTCTTTTTTTTAGTGTTCTGTCGTCCTTGGTGAACCTCAATTTGGGTATTGCCAAGACCAAATCTCTCCCTCCTCCCCCTCCCCTCCCCCTCCCCTCCCCCTCCAATCCAATTTGTATATCTGGCAAACGAATGTTTTAGTTTTGGTTGCCTCTATTGGGATAGTTTCCTGAAGATGTTTTTTCAATCTGTAATTTTTAATGTTCTTTGTTGACGGCATTTGAAATTACGGAGAAGCCGTATTGCAGATGTTTCACGCCGAAATTGGGTTTTTCACGTTAAATAAATTTTGTAGTTTATATCGAAAATTATCATGCAATTTGTAATTAGTTCAGTTTTATTTTTAAAGTTTTTTTTAAATTGTTATATTGTTTTAAATGACTACTTTGCATTACTGCTTCATGCTTTTCTTGTGACGTTGATGTGATTTTTCTTGAGTCGTGGGGAAATTACTCTAATTTTCATATACATGTATAGTCGCATGAGAAATCTTGCAGCTACGTGTGTGTATTTTTACTCCGCAATTCAGGTTGCTTATGTGTATAACCGTCCTGATGTTTAAATAGCATTCGATGTCAAAACAACGATTAAAATCCAGTCTTAAATTGACAACTCACCGTGTGTGCTATCTTTGCTCCTTCCTCGTCTTTTCTGTTTTCCAACTGCGAACCACACACACGCACCACGCTTTTTTTCTACTCTAGCTAAAGCTCAGTGACACTGTGTATATATGAAGGTTTTTGTTTTTCTATTGATTATTGTTGCGGAGGGGGGAGGGGTGTCGAGATAAAGCCCCGCGCGTTATTGTACCGTTACCCCCCACCCCCCTCTATATATTTCCCCACCTAATCCCTGTTGGTCCCCCTCAACTGTCGCAACGCTGACAACCACTCTACCTAAAAGGTATAATGTGTCTGGGGCTGAATCTGTTATCGTTCGCGAAGTCTTGCCTCGGTTCGAATTTCGCTTAAAAATAATCGAAAAATATTACATTTCTTCGCCGTATAGACGGCAGCTATACAGTGTACGGGGATGTACGTATAAAGCTGCTACCGTTTTTTTTTTCGTTCTCTACAAAACTAGGCGCTATTATTCACTGTTGTCTGTTAAACACAAGTTGGCGTCTTCCTTCCAGGAATCAATTTTTCTTTTCTCTTTTTTTTCTTCTTGCTCCTTCTCTCCCATGTCTAGTTCTTCTCCGCGCTTTCGCGGTACAAAAGGGAAATAAAATGTTTCTGACGTATTCTGTTACGCTCCGCCGTTTTCGTCCCGAACGGGGGTGGGGGGTGGGCCGACCTGGAACGCTCTCCCGTGCCACGGCTCCATTCCGCCGGAGAGCGCTCTCGCCAAGCGCTCCTCGCTCCCTCCGCCTCTCCCGATAATCCATTTAATCAAATTTCATTTCTACGCTCGTTTTTTCTTCTGCTCCCGAATCGGCATTGGAAGTAATGTTTACATTGATAGCGTTAGTCGACTGTGAAGTTAAGACAGTTGTAAAAATCCCTAAATAGCCGATCGCTGTTAGTTGCTGCCGACATTCTCTCTCTCGTTCTCGTTCGCCCGCTTTTCACTCTCGATAGCTAGCTCTCTTTCGTTTCACGATGCCGCCGGGGATGGGTTGGGTGAAGGTGGGTGTTCTAAAAGAGTTGGGGGTGTAAGTGGGTGGCGAGGGTCTGATGGATGGCGAAATCAGGAGGATGGGCGGTAGGGATGTGGCGCTGAGATGGAGAAGCGACGTCATTTTGGAAATACGGCGAGGGAAGCGGGAATTTTTTTTCTTCCTTTTTCCGGATCCCTTGCATTTTGGAACGCGACTGTAGTCGATCACGATTCGGGAGATACTTTCTCGAATGGAGAGCTGGTGGGGTGACGTCGGGTGCCGAGGACGTGAGTGAGGTGGGCTGTTTCGAAAGGAGGAGAGAAAAAAATCGAACGAGGCCAACGAACGACAGAGATTAGTCGCGATTACGAGGTTCTGACGACGAATGATTTGAAATTTGACAGTGCTGCTTCAAATTTGGGGAGGGGGGGATTCCAAAAAGAAAAACAGATATCTTATATTAGAAGATATTGATGCGCGCGCCTATTTGTTTGCTTGTTTGCAAAGCAAATCTGAACATTAAATTTTGTGTGTGACTGTTCTCAGTGTATTTGCTGCTCTGGTGCTGTAGGTGCTGCGTTTATCACAAGAATATCGAGCATTCTCCTCATTTGGCAGGTGACGGTGGATTGCACTTGTCGCTGTAAGTGGTGACTTGCTCGTTCAAATTCCCACTCACCGCTATAGGATCGTCGGCAACGGTTAATAGACGATAGTTCCTAAAACAATCGATGATAGAATAGATAGGTTTTCGATCATAACAATACAGTACCTGAAACAGACCGTTTCAATCTTCGCAACGGCACCAGAGGGGACTACTGTGGTACACATACATCATATGCAATTTCACACATTTCCACCCATTTTTTGTCACTAGGCTACTGCAATAAGTTAAAAAAGTTTATACTTGTTGGCAACGCGATTGAAACACGATGTTGAAATGGAATACGTCTCGATACTAAAGAAATTATCCCACTCCCCGTTGCGACGCTGCTCTCGTCTCCAAAAAAAAAACATTTTCTTGCTTTGTTAATTCATATTTAAACGGCGACATCTTTCTCTTGTACCAGTGGGGGGCCATTCTTAAAGTGGTGACATTTTTTAGCGTTTTTTTTTGTCGTTCCTCACCGACGTCATCATCGTTTCTTACCCCTCCTCGGCCTCATTTCTCCACTGGTTCTGCTCCTACGAGTCCGTTAATTGATAGGCAACAAGGTAATCAGCTGAGAATCAATAGCCGGTCGGGGGTGAGGATTGTGGGGCGCGCGTGTGTGTGTGTGTGGAGGGAGGTTGGCTCATCTGTTCATGTGCAGCAGCCCCCGGAGTCATTTCAGTCTTTTTTTACTCGTCATTAACCACATTAGACCAAGTCTTTGCGATAACGACGGGGGATGGCGGCTTTGCTGCTGCAGACTCTTATTCAAGAAAAAAATACGGTTGTCTGGGATACTCCAGAGACCCCTGTCTCTTAAGACGGTAAACTCACCCAGAGCTAGTTCTGTTCGATTAGATATTCCTCTTGGTTAACATCTTCCTATTGGTTATCGTCGAGCTTTGCCTTTTAAATAGGGTTCAAGTAAAAACTTTTTTTATTGATTGTAACTCAATCGTTTACGAATTTTGGCTTGTTATTTTTTTATTATTATTTGTTAAGGGGTATACCGCTTGATTTAACCGCTCAAAGCCCCCCAGGAGGCGACCTGGTAAT
>JAQGBY010005933.1:0-13860 GCA_034698785.1 Mycogona germanica | reverse complement strand
AATGCTTAAGCACCATGAGGGGGACGTAAGGCCTGTAGTGCGGTTGGCTACAGTTGATTAAAAAAAAAAAAAAAAAATAATAATTGACGTCAATGTATTTGTAAAAAAAGTAACATTGGAATTTTTATGACCTTTGGCAACTTGCGGTGAACTGAGCAAAAACATTTAAAAAATATTTAAAATGTCAAATAAAAAAGTCAATTGCCCCTACTATTAAATTATAGTTTCTTTCATTCCATAAAAATAAATAATTCTAAGTTCACGGAAACATGACGTCACAAACGGCGGGAATCCGCCATAATTGTTTTTGTACGCCTATCCAATTGGAAACTGATTCTAGATCTTGCAGTTCGCTGATCCAATCCAACAATGGGTGTGTCTTCCAAAAATAGTCAGTTCTGTTAAATTCCACCAACCGATATTTCAAAGCCTTTCTGGGAAATGTTTTCAACGCTCGATTAAATCGCCACATGAAACTTTAAATACGAAACGATAACGAATAGACAAGACAAACTTATCTATGAGAGATAGACATCAATATTTTAGCGTCAACACTTACAGTAGTGAGAATTCAACTCGTCGTCGAATATAAATTACGATGCTTATCGATTTGCGTTTCTGTTTTCACGGCGAAGCGTTTTTTTTTTCGCACCATAGTGTCTGGATTTCACTAGGAATGTCTAGGGTCTTACAACTTGGGTGCGTTTCGGTTTGCAGTTTGATCGATCCGCAGACTACCTCGATCAGTAAAGTAACCAAATAGAAATGGACGTACGCCCTGAGACGCCAGAGCATTAAAATACACAATGAAAACAACTTATCTGTAGAATGCATTTGGAAATCCCTCGCGATGAGCATGTCGACTTTCGAGAGAAACAGCTTGTAAAACTCTTAAAAACATAAAGAGCATTTCTCGGTCCAGTCTAACATCGATTTTGCCAGAAAAAAGAGAAAATATTCGAAGACATGGTAACATGTCGCCACATGAAAACTTATAACAGTACATTGTGAAAGTTTGCCGATTCACGTAATAATTTATCGCAAAATTTATTTTTTAAGTTCTAAATCTTTCATGCATCCCAATTATTGCCACACATATTTCTTTACAACCCTGGCTACTTAATATCGAGAACATCTTTAACATAACCCGCAACAATCCACGTTAGAGTAACCCGTTCGGGGCCAGAGATCCCAGGAGGATTAACTCTCTGAACGGAATTTACTTATAGTTTGGCTTTTTCCAAAGCAGTCGCATGCATAGACACAATCCAATATATTCAAAAACACGTTTCAAATTCAATTTATTTATTTATTGTGTTCGGAGCACATTCGTAGAAACCCGTCTCACGCTATTCCATATTTTATATCAATGTTCCATCGCATCCTGCATACATTTTTCAGCTCAAGAGAATGGGATGCCCACGTATATATATTGGGCACGGCCTACTTTTAGACAATTCCTGTTGGAATCTATCTCTGTCCGGAAAAATTTCGACGGGGGAATCCCCCCTCCCCCTCCTTCACTGTAGGGTTGCATCTCTGTCCCCGCGTCGAAGCGGAAGTGTTCGTCAAACAAATCGATCGTGCCAGCTACCCGCAATAAACAGGCAACAAATTCCAAACTATATTTTATAAGAAATCAGTGACGGCCTCCGAAAAAGATTAGAATACATCGAAAATCAGAATGAGAGTTATTTTTCCGAGTATTCAACTGGATCTTCAATTGTTGATATCGCAGAAGAAATGAAATATTTCATTTATTTAATAACATTTAATGTTGATATTTTTTTCTCATTTTGTAAGAGTAGATGTCGAGAATTGGGTGGGACGATGGAAGCCAGATCTCGCGTTCTCACTGCAATAGATCGTCTTTTCAGAACAAACTGTGAGCACAAATGTTTTATTGCGTGTCTAACAGGTCCAACGAAATCCGATTAACCAAGCGGAGAATTTGTTTTTGTCTAAAATCAGTTGACTGAAACCTCCTTTTAAGTTTGCAATGTGAGGCTTAAGCTGTGCACTGTCATTGTTCCTTAGAACATGTTTCGAGGAACCGAATGGATACACATATAGCAGGATGTACCGTAATAAGTGATAACTCTTGCAAAAGAAAATCCCTTCTCGTGAATAACGACAAGAAAGTTCTCTTAAGACGAACTTGCCGAAAAGCGCCGGCGCTCAAACTTTTAACAAACGCGTCCTCTTTTCTCTTTCACTCGCTTTTTTAATTCGCTTCCGGGATTGAACAATAAAAATATTGTTGGTACGTGTTCACACACACACACACGCTTCAGAACCAAACAAACGATAAGTGTTTGTGCCCTGTGGGCCAAAAGCGAGACAGATGCAAACCAAACACCCAAAGCACTGCAACTACTGAGGTGAATTTAAAAGTAGGTCGCCATGTTTCTGCGTTATTATCTGCGTTCTGAATAAATTACGTTTCAGTGGTTGTAATAATAAATTTAATTTTCCATAGAACATTCGCTTCGCAACAATGTACTTCGATGTATGAATTGCTAGCAGCGGCACATGAGCAATAAAATCAGCGATAATAAAATATTTCAAACAATAATATACTTAAACTTTGTGCCATGTTATATGACGTAAGTGCAAAATATACTTTCTTGACAATTGAAGCGGTGAATCTTATAGTGGTGTATGTCGGGTTTCTTCTCGAACTGAGAAACAAGAGACACTTGATGCGTCATCATAGGGAGTTCCAACGGTGTTCTAGTTTAATTTTTTCATTGAAATCAGAGTTATCGCCAACTCTCGTTCGTCTTTTTTTGTCCGGCCTGTCCCAGGCACAACCCCCATTTTTATTGAAAATAATCTAGACGTTCTTCTTATATTATATTGTTAATGTGGAGAAACCTGCAGATAGTTCCTCACATTAGTTGTCTAGTAAAGAAATTTCAGATCTCTGTGTTCAATATTTCTCCCTATGAAATTTTAAACAAGCCGTTTAAAATTTCATAAAAATTAAACATTCGCCTGAAAAATAAAACATGGCGTCTCCACATCATTCACATGACGATGTCGATATCATGTGAAAACTAAGTACACCAGATTACAATTCCAACTACACGCAGTTCTATTTACCAGAATACTATCTTCAATAAAAAATTAGCATTATTAAAAGCCAAAATTAATCAAAACGATATTTTTTAAAACGATTATTTTTTTATTAGATATTTTAATTGCCAAATGTTTGAAAATCTAAATTATATAAATTTAAAAATCTCATGCTGAGGCGCCACAGCATGACGTTGTGGTAGCACGTGACGAATCTACAACTGCAGTGTTACAACGTTAGTCACGCAAAAAATAGAGTTTTAAAAATAAATAGAAAATCTTTTCAGTCACGACGGGGAACATGGCAACATTACCAACTCTAGCACGTGAGGGAATTTTAAAAAAATATATTTTTTTAAAGATTACACGATAAACGTAAAGGATAAAGGTAAACGAATGATTATCGTTTAAGTAATTTTAATTAATTTATTAATCAATATTTTATTCCCGGTTATTCTTAAACCCAGGCGAAGCCGAGTAACCACCTAGTTACTTATAATATGAAACACTACATAATTGTTGCACAATTTTAAAGCGCCTAGATTCGCGGTGCACACACTCTAGGTTTGGTGGGTAAATTCAGAGTTGTTTGTGCGGTTTCGATGAATGCCGAAGAAAAAAAGTGGAAAAGCCAGATGTTTGCAGTGTGCTAATGTGTACGGTTGCACTGCATGGCGGCCTACCAAAAATAAACAGGCGAAAGTAGACCGTGTCGGTCGTCAGTGTGTTCCATTTGTCATGTCACCTGAAAAAAAAACCGAGGTTGAACCGTGAACGACCAACCACGAAGTGCAACCACGTGCGCCGTCTGGCGGTAACTAATTCATTTAATTGCGGAGTGCCGAGGTGGACTTGCCATTGAGCAGGAGATGCGCTCCCAGATTAATTTTTTTCTATCCACATTTGTGAGGGGTGGATGTCCCGCCCTGGGCTTCGAAGAACCCCCTTGGGTCGATGCAAATCAGTGGGGAGTCTAACAAGCATAGGAAACGATTACCGACAGATGGAACTGATTACTCCGCACTACGGAACGATTTTTTCTTCTTTTTCAAATCATTGTAATCAATCACTTCGGTTGCTGGCGGAGCGTTGTTTTCTCTCGAGTTACACCATTTGCTAATTTATCCCCCGGTGAAGTCCTGCCCAGGGTATGGTTTCCCGACGAAGCTTCGGCGCCCCGTGATTGGCTGATTTGGTGACGTTTCGCTTTCGAAGTTGTGAAACGCCACTAAATCAGCCAATCACAGGGCGCCGAAGATTTTTCTTCGCGCCGAAGATTTGTCGGGACTGTGAAGTTACGCCGCACCTATATCACAACTTACAGAATCTGGCAAGTCACCGTCCAATATAATCGACTAACAAGTCTCGATTAATTACATTGTAAATCGATTAAAGAGCGCCTACAAAATGATCACATTTGCATATACAGACGATAATTTTTTTTTTAATTTTAATTAAGTAATAATTGAGATAACACTTTTAATTACAGTCGGTCGCTTGGTGTTAATTAATATGATTACCAGTATTTCCAAAATCATTATTTAATTTGTGGTTCATGTCTGTAACGTCTGTTTCGCAACATCTGTAGAGATTATCTTCAAAGTGATTCCGCCTCAGCTGATCTGACATATTGGCACGAGGCCATGTGGCAGGGGATGATGATAATTCGAAGTGGTGTGACGGAAACAGAACCTTAACGTCTTGACATAATTGCCTTGTATTTCAACGCGATCGTATTTTTTTGAGCCGATTGAGCTATGTTTACAACAAGATCTGTATTCAATTTGCTACTACTACCATTGAAGAACTTATTTGTGAATCGCATTTGAGTTTTGGTAATTGGTTTCAGAATCATTAAATACACAATTTAAAAACCCGAATACATTAATAATAAACCCAACATGGTGCAGAGATCCTCATGGTTCCATCTTCGCTAGTTAATATTTTGAGAAATTTTACGACAACTCTATAACAAACTACAGAATGTAATCAAAAGTGACGCGATTCCCGCTGAAGCTGCTCCCAAACGTGGGTCGGTATTAGCTTCACCGAGAGAAGATGACTTATCGATTTTCTTATAAATGGAATATTAATCAAGTCATTTCGCCAGCCGCAGTATACACATAAAACATGATCGAAAATTAAAAACATCTCATGTAGGTTGCGTGTTACCTAATATCCTCTGCTCAAAATAAGGGCTCCCCAACAACTGACGCAAGACGGGAGCAGATAAAAAGAAAAACTGAATGCCAAAATGTTTCTTGGCAGGTTCTACAAGTGTGAAGGAAGTTGGCCTCATAGCAAAAGATCAACCCAGGCTTCAGCAGCTCTTGTAGACGGATGAGCTGAACAATCTAAAGCGGTGAAAAAATAAAAAAAACTCAACCTGTTGTCATGACTCGAGAATATGAAAGCGGGTCAGCTATTCTGACCCATTACCCCCCGACCCATCCCATTTATGTTTCAGGGTATTGCAATAAGAATACGAAGAGCCAGAGGGAACCATTCGAATCCGGCCCAAAATCGGAAAGACGATCCTGTACAATCAATTAAACTCAGAGAAATAATTATAAAGCTCTATCGTGCTTTCGAGAGCAATGAAAACTGTGCCACTAGCGTTGCTTAGTGAAATTTACATAGCAAACCATAAAAAAAGTGTAATAGTCCGCGCCGGGAATTGAACCAAGCTAGCGGTTTTGCGGTTGCGTTGCGGCGAGCGGTAGAATGAAAATTATTAAATTATATTTAAAAGACGTGACAAAAAGATGAAATGTGTTTCTTGATTTTGAAAACTTGCTACCAATAAAAATAACTCAAAAGTTAAATCAGCCAGTTAAAGAGTGTTTGCGTAAAACGAAATGAAGTGTGACGTCACTTTCTCCATGTCTCATGTCGAATGTTTACGCACGACGGGAAAAAAACTCACACTCTCTAATGAAAAGCACTGTTATCTGACAGACATGGAGTAAAATAGAACAAATGAATTAGTGAAGAGCTTAAATTATTAACGACTGAGCGAACGCAAACTCTGCGATAACGTAATTAAAAATTGACGAGGAAAACAAGTTGCGCTCGAACTGCGTGATGCGCTTGTTCACAAATCCCAACTTTATTGTTCACCCTGTACAATCCAGATTAGAGTGCACTATGTGTTTTGTATTTCGTATTCCAGAAATAGAAATGCATAACAGTTCGTGCAATCCGGGCCAACCCGGACTTCGTGAATCGTTTAACCAAACGACCCAGTCGAAACGCTTCCAGCACCCAAAAACAAAACCGAGAAATAGAAACTCGCTAATTTGTCAAATCATGTGAGCCCGTATCCCCCCTCCCCCCAACTGTCTCGCCCATACTTACACCTCTCTCTTTCCTTTCTGACTTTTGAAACTATTTTCCAAACCCCTCTTCCAAGATCCCCCTCAACAGTCCCCACGCCCCAACACCACCTTTCTCGGCTGTTCGTTGTGAACACATGACAAGGTTCCGGGGGACTGACTAATGCCTGCCGCTGATATATAACTTGCTCGCTCCAGTATTCTATTCCGAAATTAAACTTGAAAGTGAGAATTTGAGTGTCTGCCGGAGACTTCGGCTGACTCGAAAAGACTGGCGAAAAATAAAGTGCAACAAATATGCCGACGTGTGGCTAGATAAACAACACTGGGATACTGGGGGGGAAGAGGAAAACAGGATGAAAGCCGAAATATAGAACAAAGTTCTCGTGAATCGGCGGACTATCTTGTCTACAACGCAAGGGTAGGCTTTGTTTAAGCCGACGTTATCTATTTATTACAGTGATTAAAACACTAGAGAAATGGTCTGACTTCGCTCGGAACTCCAATCATGTCAGCGAAATATTCTTTTCAAATATTTTAAGACTCCGTTCCCTCATGCCCCCTTAAAAACGCTGATTTCAAAATTATTTTATAGTTTTTCCAAACGTTTGACAATTTAAATATCTAATCTGTTTTAAACAGATAATCATTTTATTTCGATTTACCAAAATAGCTGTCTAAGGTATTAAACGATTTACAAAAATGAAATATGGAAATATCACTGGCAGCATTGGTAGCACGTGAGAGCGACAGCGCCATCTTGGTCAAGTGGAGACGCCATATTTGAATTTTCCGGCGAAGTGATGCCCATTCTTAAAACTTCAATGACTGATATCTCGAGAAATACTCAAAATTGAGTTCTGAAATAACTTGCGCTCAACTACAAGTTTGCGGAACTATCTACAGCTCAATTTTTAATAAATTTCGTTAATCCGGTAAAGCAAATAAAAGCCGAAGCGGATATGTTAAGAAAAAATTAAAAAGAAAAGGACATATTCTGGTTAAGCGCGCGTCAGCGTACTTGAGAAATTTGGGGGTTAAAATTAAATTAAAATAAATAATAAACAATATTCATACTAGGCGCGACTAAAACTTGGTAATGTGGCTGTTGTGCGTGACACTTATGCCCTAGTTAAATTGTGTAAATATACACGTATTCAACTCAAGCGTGCTTGAATGGGTAGCGTTTAGACATTGACGTGTGTTACATGTTCGTGTTATGACAAGAAAAAGGTGCGCGTTCTCGAAGAGAAATTCACCTATCTTAAATGTGCTGAAGAAGAGGTGAGTTTGACTTTCAATACCGAAGTCACGCGATCTGTATTTTCAGGATGCTGCCTGCGATTTCGAAAGCTATTCTCCCCGAATCTCAAACACTCGTTTCAACTGCAGCGATGATCGCAGCATCCTTTGATCTAAATTGCTTTTAACGAAGAACTACGCACTTCTCCGCAACAGTGAGGTGTAGGTAACTTGGAAAATTGACATGTCACGAAAGTATGCCCATGTCACGGAAACGGGTCACCAAAACAGGCCACGCACCGTTACCGTAATTACCCAAATCGCAATCGCTGTGCGCACGTGCGCTCAATTTTTGGCTAATTTGTTGTTCCTCAGCGCTAATCGCAAAATTCATGTAACTATCAAGGTTTATTGCACGGATTAAACTAGACCAATTTTGGACTGGGTTCACCGTTCCCATCTTGTTGACTTCGACTTCCTGCGACGGGAGAGGCTGACGGTTGGAGGCTAGCCCTCTCGTCGAGTTTGTTCAGCGGCCAAACGCGCAACGCCAAGAACAGACAAGTGCTTGTCAACTCGGCACTAAATTATGGCCGAGGAAACCAGCAAACGCGCCCTCTCTTTCTATCGCTCTCTCTCTCCTCTGTGTGTGAACAATGCACACAATACGGGGGCATTGTAATCTGCATATGCGCTTCGTGAACGGCGTAGCCAAAACAAAACGGGGGTTGCTTTGGCGAGACAATATCACCCGAAGTAACGTTAAGTTGGCTGGCTGCATCGTCATGATTCAAATTGTTATCAACAGATTATCTCGGCCGTAAATTGTGAGAGGCCGCGCCGCGGCGCTAGGATCAGATTTTAGGGCTAAATGACTTGGAACTAACTGTTCTCGACGCGCAGATAAGAACGGTTCACCGAACGGGGCGCCACCATCCATGATTGAGATCGCCAGACGTGTATCAGTTTTTAAATTGCTAATTATTTATTCTCGTTAATTGTTCAGCAGAATCACAATTTTAAGGAGGATCGAAGACAATAAGTGATTTGACATGCAGTAACATTACCAGCAGACCCTTTCACCCACTTCCAACTTGTCCTTGAAAATGGTTTCTATTAATCTACTACAAAATACGAAATTATTAAAATGAACAAGAGATCACGCTCTGTTAGAACGAAGCAAAACTTCTTAATGTATTACATTCAGCAGTGTAATCCCGTATTGTGTAATCTCGATGGTGGCAATCACACAATACTCTAGTGCTATGCAGGATAGACACATTCCATTAATTCAGGGGCAATCTGTCCAAGGAGTTAAATTTACGGTTAGACAATAAATGGAGTTAAATTTACGGTTAGATAATAAATGGAGTTAAATTTACGGTTAGACAGCCGAACTGTGAATATTTTTAGCGATGGTTGCGGTTTGAGGCTGTAAATAAAAATGCAGTGGTTCCTCACTTTTTTTTAAAGATATCAATTCCTTAACGACAACCAGCGCCTATTAAAGTTTTTGGTGCTGTTTTATTAGATAATCGATTCCAATTTTGGATTTAAAAAATGGAAAAGTTCAATAATCAATTTTGAGAAGAAAAATTGCGAAAGTTTTCACGGTCATTGAAGGAGACTGCAGGGTTCCAAATATCAAACCAAGCCCTGGGAGAGAGTCCGGGAGGAGTCACTTGGACAAATGATCTCATCTAGACCAAAGGACACGTACCTCTGACGAGAGAGTATCAGGGGGATAAACATGGTGGGACAACACGTACTTCATGTTACAGTTGTTGATCGAAAGTTCTCCCGTGCAAACGGAGTGTAAAAATAAAGCGTTGAACGGAACACCATTTTTTTAGCACCTGACATGGCGATGTCGACACCGGTCAGAGGAGGGGGAAAAACCATTTGGAACATTTAGGATGTACCGAGTCCGGCGTTGCGAGTAGTCCCACTAAGTCCCTGGGCCCAGCACTTTTTGTGGGTTACTACGACTCCGGAGAGAATCTACACAAACGTCAGCCATGTTCGGTATCTGCGTCAGGAGCGAGGGCCGGCCAACGTCTACCGGATAACGAACCGCAACCGACAGTGAAATATATATATATATAGTGTATTTCGCCAAAAATTCGGATTTTTTCGATGACGCTATGACAGCGCCTGGCCCCATTTGTGAGTCAAGGTTGGCCGACCCACAAACACACTATGCATGTGACACGCGTCAAAAGAGGGAGCCAAGTTTCTGAAGCCACAGGCTCTCTCGACGAAAAACGGTGACTGCGTGCACTTGTCGGTGAAAAACATCTTCCCAGGAAATCAGTACTTGTAAAAAAAAGAAAAAATAGCGATGGACCTTTTTTCGTTTCACTTTTTTTTTTTTTTGCTCAAGTGTTCACGCCACGGGGATGGGGGACGGGAGCATCCGTTGGGGGTTTTAAAGAAGCGAAATCAAAGCATCCAGCACGACTTCGATAGACGCAGGAGTCAGTGGATCATGAAAACTTCGGAATCATACGGTACATGCTGCAGAATGTATTGCTCAAGTTGTATCAACGACATGCATTTACTGTGCAATTCTGAATATGCATCTGTACACATTGTATTTCGGTATACAAAAACCATGGAATTGATGTTGATGTAAAACCATGGATTGCTGAACGGATCAACTCTCAAATAGTTATGATGATCAACCCTGGATTTGACAAAAGACTTCCCACCACGTACTATATGCCCATGCACCAAACAAGGATGGACAATCGATAGATTGCGGTCTATCGATTTGAACCGCGTATGGCGCTTCTTCAACTTTCCAACAAAAAATATCGAATAAGAAAACGACAACAGAAGGAAAGACTAAATCGCTTCATAGTTCCAAACTTTAGACTCGGATTTCGATTTTAGACTTCTGATTAAGATTTTATATCCCTCTCATCAGCATCACCCGATAAAATTTGCGCTTCGTGTCACATGATCAGTTTCCTGTAATTTTTAAAAAATCGTAAACTTTCAAAATCTCAAAAAAGCATTTACAACATCATATTACACAAAACATAAAGCAAAACTGTGGGGAACAGAGCAGGCGGGGTATTAAGATATAATATACGAGTAGATTTCGACTGCCTCGACCCCCACAGGGCTTAATCCGGCCCTGATTCCCCACAATAGTGTCCAGGTCGAAGGGTACTTTCAACTCTTTACTATCGAATACACAGATCGCCACCAGCGGCAACTAACGTAAACAAATGTCACGTCAAATATAGTACCATCAGAGCGGGTACTACTCCGTCTATAGTGTAAAAGATCTCTAGAGAACAGCAGTCCGGGATTGGCCAAGAAACGTCGTTTGTTTTCTTATGGCCTCTTGGGTGGTAGCAGCATGGCAATTCATTTTTTGGGACCCCGCAAGATGGAGGAATTCTTAGCTTTTTTTATATTAATAAATAAAACCAAAAGAAGTTGAAAAGGCAAATAAATATATTCGGGTTTAGATTGATGCGGGGCGAAACAGTTTCAGCAGTAAATATCTGATATAAATGCTCACGTTAGTCACGTAAAAATTCGTTTTAGCTTGAGGGAGAAAAATCCAGCCCAAACCGAACCACGAGAGAAAGAAACACCATATTTTCCTATCCCCATCTAATCGTGAGGATCCCCCCTTTGGCAACATAATATATATATATATACTCAGAATATATATATATCAATAAAAAATATCTCGTCAAAATATCGACCGAAATTTTTCCTTCTCGAAGTCAAATTCGCGAGACGCCGCTCGACAAAAATGACAAACCATCCCCAAATTCCGATCAATTTTTCTTTTAAAATTCAACAGTGACGCGCGCGGGGAATTTCCACAAGATTTGTTTGATACAACGTGTGGGGAATATCATTGGCGCAGCTCGCGAGCGGATCTCAAGAGCTCTACCCCTCGTCTGCCCACAAAAAAAACACACAATGCCACACGCAACTCAATATTTTATTTTTATTTTGCAAGTAAAAAAAAATGGTGATCGATTTATTTTTTGCCCCGTGTGTGCTGCGACGAGCGCCTGCATAGGTGAAGGCGGGGGGAAAGTGGGCGCCATTTTCTGAGACATTTTCAGCGGCACCACCATCCTCATCAGCATGCCGAGTGTCCCTGGGACGAAACTAGTTTTTTTAACGCTATAAAAACGTAGAGGGCCGTCACAGTCACGACTGGTGGCACCAATATTCGCCATTTTGATTTTGATGTCGCGATGAAAACGTATTTTTTTAATGCTAATATTTCTTAGCAAATAAATATACTAAAACTAGAACGGTAGAGTGATAATTTTGTGTCATGAATTCACAAACAAAAATGTTTTATTAATGCACAACTAATGGCAATTCATTTTCTGTTAATAAGGTAGCACCAATAATTTTTAGACACCGAATAAACAATTTAATTTCGATTTTAATTTCAGTTCCGTATTACAGAACAATATTTAGTTAGCAATATTAACGTATAAAGTCATAATTGTTATAAAAACAATCATAACCCAATCGGTTATAGAATTATTGAATGTTTCGATATAAAACGTTCGACTTTACAATTGGAACGTTGACGTTTGTTATTCAACTTTTGACATTTCCGTTATCTGCTAAGCATATTCTCTCCGTATGATTTCACCTGTATGCTCTGTAACAGGACACAGTAGAATAATTAAATGCGCTTTCCTAATTAAAAATTTCCTCTATTTACATAGGGATCATTAATATTTCCGGAATTATCGTCACTACCTGGGCATCCAGTAGAATTATTAAATGGATACCATACGATTAGGGAGCATTAATATTGACAATGCGCTACAACAGATGAGCCAGTTAAACAAACCCCGCAATCGCAGAATCAAAGGCTTTAATCTCCTCCTTAAAATCGTAGGAGCCATTTAAGGAACTCGCGAGGAAAAGAGCAGCTACGCGCAAATATTCGGTAAAGTTTCGATAGAGTGTCTCGTTTGTATTATGTGACGTTAATCGCTTATAAATTGTGTACGCAACGAAAGCGACCTTTCGCCTCCCATTTTTCATCAAACAGTGAGAGAAATCCCGTCACGCTCTAGGGATTTATCAAGGATCGATTGCTTCAGAAATAGTCCGAAAATCGGAAGCGTTATCCGTAGGCATACTCGGTAATTTGGTATGCAAATGTGTCGAATTATTTAAAACTATAGAGAATCCTAGGTTCTCACTCCTGCCAGTCTTTGTAGAAAGTTAAGGAGTACCTCGTACTACACCCCAAGTGAGGGCTAATGTTAGGATAGGAATAGACAAAGGAGCGAGGGATATTTCTTCGTATAATGCTGTTACATTTGTATTCTCATTCTTAAATGTAGTCTCGAGTAAACAGACTCGCGTTCACATGGTGCATATACATGTACATGTATATGCAACAACCGTAAAGTTCGCAGCGACATTTATCTGAGAAAATGGATGATGGACATCAACATCCGAGTTTATCCACTAGAAACAATGAGTGAACTGGTATACAGAGAGTGAAATGCGCGGAAATTTATTCTACTACTACTCTCAACGGTTATTTCCGATGGATGTGGATGTGTGTGTGGGTGTATGAAGTCGGGCCTTTCGCTGCAGCAATTAGTATAGACGGCGAACATCTATTTGTTTTGCCAGATAACCCTTATCGGACAAAGTGGAAAAGTGGATTTGTCTCAGCTTGGTGACACAGAGGCGTATAGACCGAACGCTATGGCTAGAAACCGGATTCGTAGGTACGAAAACATTGTATTGGAATTGTTGATCGACAATCTTTTACATTTATTTTACATATTTATGCGCTTGTTCGTAATTTATTCAATCAATTACGAATAGATTGTGAAACGGTCAGCCAAACCCGACTGAGACGAGCTCTAAGCCCAAAACTGGATATCTGAATATAGAATTTAACCTCAATGAACCTGAATGGAAATACAAAATTTGAATAAAATAAAAATTAGACGAATACGAAATGAGCGAAGCAAAAATCGCACACCACGTTTGCCAGTACACAGAGACTGCTGAGCGAGTCTATCGGCATCGAAAAATATAGTATATTGTAACTTTTGGTGAACATCCCAGATTTCCAATGCCCTGGGTATGGCTTCCCGACGAATCTTCGGCGCGAAGAAAAATCTTCGGCGCCCAGTGATTGGCTGATTTGGTGACGTGTCGCTTTCGAAGTTGCAAAATG
>JAQGBY010005932.1:0-13864 GCA_034698785.1 Mycogona germanica | reverse complement strand
AGTAGTTTTCGAGTCTATAACGACTACACACCCATACTCACATACTCACATACATTCATTTTTATATATATAGATAAAAGCGAAGCCTGTTTTTATCGCTAGACATCTTTTCTAGTGACTGGGTTGTCGTGCGATGGTGCCGGTTTCGATTTGCGGCACGTGTTCGTTTATTCGATCCAGAAGTCTGAGATAAGGATTAAGGAGGCATGTTCTCTCTAAAACTGACTAAAATCTGGCGAAAATGTATACCTCCCCTAGTGCTCAAGGACTGAGTGGGGTACTGAATCTCCTTGTATTTCTATCCACTATAGTTAAAAAGCATTGCTTTAACAAGGGAAAAAATTATAAAAGCAAAAAATAAAATTTTAATGTGTCAGCCGCGGTTGCTCGGTAATATTTTTTCAGTCCATTGCTAGTGCTTCACTTATCACACTTGCTTGCACCTATATGCACCTATTTGGCAGTCTCTGAACTTGCCCAATTTGAAACATGATTACAGGTTGACACCATGAGATCGATCTTCAAGAAGGAACTGGAAATGCCGATCATCGAGATTAAAGACGAGGAAGCCACGCTGGAAGGTGGCGACGTTTTATTTACCGGTAAGCCGTAGCAGCCAGAAACCTGCTGTGGACGAAAGGTAACGGCTACCATATCGTATAAAAAAATCGTATTTGCAATGTTTGCAAATTGAATCTGTTGAAGTTTTGAAAATCAAAGTAACATATTCGGAAATATCCACTTCCTTGCCTGACAGCTTGATTTATTTGAAAGTTGCTTGTTTTTTGTTGCGTTTGAATTACGTACAACACGCCCAACTGCGGTTTTTAAGAAAACAAGTTCCCGAACAAAATGAGTTCCCGTTTGTCTGAGCGATGTTCCGCTGATAAGTGAGAAAATAAATCCAACTTCTTTTTGGTACATCTTAAGCTCAATTCAATACTATACGGTCAGCCTCTGGTGTGGCCAGGCAAATGAGAGTAATCCCAAATTTATAAGTGTTTCCAAATTCCTACCGTCTTGTGGAAGGTTATTTTTTTTTAATTCACTGTAGGATCCCTATGGATATCCATAGGATCAACATGATATTCCCGGTGCGTCTATAATATTGTGGGAATATAATGTGTAGTGCATCAAGGTTTCCTTGCGTCAGTTGAACACGGTAGATGGCATTAAAAAGGAACCATGCAAAAACGCTTTAAAGTTTGTGTAACCTAACAAGACTAGACTATAAATGTAGACGATGTGATGCAATTCATTCTCTTTTGACTTGGAAGCAAAGCACAAATCTATTGTTAGACTTTACGATCACATTGGGATTTATTTCGTTAGCCAAAATGGCCACAACTGACTTTCAGGTTTTGAATGGCTGTAGATTAATATAGTTAATTCATGACAGGGAAAGAATTCTTTGTGGGTCTGTCGTCGAGGACGAACGAGGCCGGTGCCCGGGCGGTGGCGGCGGCGTTTCCCGAATACCCGGTAACGCCAATCAAGGTGTCTACTGGCCTGCACCTCAAGTCGTCCATGAGCATGGCCGGACCAGACATCATATGTGTTGGCGCCAGCAAGGGCGCCCAGGAGGTGTTGCGACGAATCGAGCGGGAGGCCACTTACAAGTATCAAACGCTTACTGTTCCCGACGACGGTGCAGCCAATTGCGTGTTCGCCAACGGCTACCTGTTGCACCGATCCGATTTTCCCGAAAGTTTCAAGGTACGTCACAAGTATTAACAGTCTTGCTCCTCTGCTTTTCATCTTCTCTCGTGCAACTTTGTACCGGAAAATTATTGCATTACATCCTCTCTGATATTAAAAACGGATCTAACGCGTAGATATCCTATTTCAGCGCGTGAGCGATTGACATACTCACGGATTGTTTATTTTTATTTTTAACTTTAGTGAAATAAAATTAGTTTTCGGATGTTTTGAAGAATTTCTTTGAAATTATGTCATGTTTAACTCTTGAGTTGCCATTTTGCAATGTGATAATTATAAATATTTTATAAAAATTTCAGAGGTTCGAGAGTCACATTTTAATACAACTGTACATTTTGCGAATTTTTTATTTTATAATTGCTGGAAACAATGGCTGATATATACTGCGACCAATTATTATTTTTTTTTAAATCGCAGGTTTCTGAATAATGTTCAGCATTTTTCAACATTGTTACTTATATTGTGTGTTCTACCCGACTAGGTGTTTGAAGGAAAAATCGACTTCAGTCGAATTCCTATTTCCAGTTCTCAATTCGGGAAGGCTCAAGGAACGGCCCTTTCCAGTTTAACTATCCTTGTGAAAAAGTCGAGGTACATTCGTACCTTGTGAGCGACTCTGTCATTCTGGACAAACAAGGTATCGCATAAACGTTTCGTTTGGAATATGTTGTGTGTATGCATTTTTGCTTTATCATTTCTTCATGTTCTTCATACTGAGTCAGTCACAACTCAGTATGATAATAGCAGCCTGATTTTCAAGATACTCTACAAATTTGTCAAATTTATCGCTCACCTCGTATATCCGGTTATTCATTCATACACTTTTAATATTTTCTAAATTTCTCATCGAATATTTCTTTGTTTTGAACTCAATAATTGCCAAGCCGTTCTAAAAACAAATATGATGCTTTCTTTCAGATTTTTGAAGGTGGTGATTGCGACCAGAATATACCAGTTGATTTCTCAAATATGGGTGCTGGCAAAGGTGTACCTGACGATTGCCAGTGTTCGTGTTCTGGCGTCAGATTGTAGTTCCAAGTTGCCATCGCGCTGCTGCGCACTATTGATAACCGTCTTTATACAGTTTCGATGCCTGTCTGCAACGCGCAAGACAAGCATAAAATCATATATATCCTGGAGGATTCACTCTCCACTAATTTCCTGTCGCAGAAACATCCAACGGTTGGTCGCATGTACAAATTGCATTTGAAATACCATTGTATTTCAATTCCATTGGGATCGCACTTTTCTAGTAATTGGAAAACGAAAGGACGTATTTGTTAAAAATCAACAACTGAAGGGATTTGAGACAGCTTCTCATAGGCTAATTTTCCGGAAGAGGTATGGCGAATTTCCGCCATTTTTGGTTTTGCTGCGTGGCCTGAAGCGATCTCCAAAAACGTTGATTACATCAGTTAGTCACTAATTGTTGATACCATATTTCCATGAAACTTACGTTACGAATCAGGTTATCAGATCTACCATATTCGGTAAAGATATGACATAAACTAGCGGCACCGCCAATTCTTTTCAATTTCGATTATTGCAGCAATCCACCGTTGGGCAAGCCAGGTTTTTTGCCACAGGAAATTAGTTGGGAGTAAATTTGCTAGGATTTGTGTCAGTGGGGACGCTTGTCTTGTCCTGCGCGTTGCCTGCGTGGCCTCATCGTTTGGACATACTTATACAATACTCCCACCCATATCCGACGTCCACTACCGCTGTTATACTCTCTCCTACCGGTTTCTGCCGGCTAAGCTTCTCCTATTTTTAGATCTAGGAACAGCCTCTAGATTCCGATTATGTAAGTAGATAACTTAGCTAATTGCGCAACGAATCTCGCTTTCCCCATCCTCCCATGGGTTATCGATCGATCAATCATTGCACCCCCCATGTTTTTCATACACTTGTTAACGGACCCAAGTTTTTATAAGCCAAAAATAACAACGAACCCGATTCCGCATAATACTTCATGTACGTGTGTCATTCGTAATGAAATTCTTGTTGACGTTTGATAGTTTTATATTACGGGAGGCGGTTTTCCACTCCTGCATTTTTAAATTCAGCCAGGCACTCACTTCACTACGAATAGGGCGTTGTATTTTAGAAAATTCGATATTAGGCCACCATATTTGATGTAGTTGGCGGCAGGTTTATATGACCGTCCCGAAAACACTTGATTAGAAAAATAACTCGGAAAAGGAATCGAACGGAAACCGTTAGACGTTGTGTTGTGGAAGCTTAAACCTCTCAATATTTTTTTAAGTTGAACTTTTTTATCTGGACGGATCTGGTTGTAAAATACAGAGCAGCTAGGAACAAAAAAAATAGTGCACTACAAAATATGTTCCAAATCATCTTTAAAAATGACAGCCGAAATAGAAAGTGCCAGTAATTTTTTCTAAGCCTTAATCAGATTGTTACTTGATTTTATTAATGTAGTTTGTCCATCTGATAATTTTCTATAGTATACGTTTTTGCGTTCCGAAAAGAGGACGCCATAATTTCGGGCAATAGTTTATTTGAAAAATATTTGTCATTATCATTCTTAGGATATGATATATGTATGATTTTTCGTGGCCCGCGATATCACTCGATTGCGTTTCGTTAACGAGTTTTAGTAATTTCGATAACGCCATCTTGCCATATGAAATTTTTAAAACATCTGCAAAGTGTACGACCACTGTGCAGTCTTTTGTCAACGTTTTCAGTGTTGTTGAAGGTAAAATGTGGAATCCTAACTCGTTAGAATCTAGATTTTCCCGCACCTGCGTAACAATCATTAGACGATTTGGTCAGTTGCCCCTGTAAATTCTCGCAGTTGGTGTTAAGTTTGGTAGCCTTTTAAGTATGTCGTTTTTGTGATATACAGAGGGTTTGTTTCATGTTGTTTGACCGATTTTGAAAAAGCTGTATACCCTATGAAATTCCATTTCTCCACCACCTGTTGTGCTCGATGTGTTGGCCACGTTTCCTGACAATCGCCCTGCAGCGAAGTTTCCACTGAAGAAGTGCGCGTTGAATCGCATGATGGTCAATGTTGGCCCACTCCTCCTGGCACACTTTCCATAGGCCATCCAAAGTAGAAGGTCGGCGGTGTCCGAGTGCTCGTTTCAACAGTCCAAAAGCGCGGAAGTCCATGGGTGCGACATCCGGTAACTTGACTGGGATGCAGCTGAAGGGAATTGCACGAATTTTTGTTTCTCGTTCCAAATTCAACATGTATTCAACTGGAATGCGAGGTATGGCTGGATGCCTTGTCCTGATGAATGAACACATTGCTGGGCCTCGTTGCCGTACATAGTTGGTATTTCATGTCGGTATAAATGTTCCAGGACGTTTTCCTGATAGTAGGCCGAGTTAGTTTTGACCTTGGAGCCAATTGGCAACAAACATGAAACAACCTTCTGTACATGTATGATATATTGAACATTTAATAACAAAACAAAAACATTAGGATTCCGTAGCCAACCGTAACTCGTAATAAGCATTTTAATACTTGCGAGATCGGTTGTAACTCGCAATTCCCTAATTGTAACCATGACATTAATCACGATTACTCTGTAGGTCTGACATTTAGCATTTAGATCTGAACTTTTTATAAACGAATCGGTGTAAATTTGTTAAGTCTCTAAGTCAATTTGTTATTGTACATTTTAATAGAAGTTATTGATTTTTAATGTAAATGTATCGTGCTAAACATTCCAAAATAAATGTTTTAATTGCTTTTACCTAAAATCCTCGCGTGGTAATTATTGAAAATTGAAGTTATTAAAATACTTCACCTCTGCTTTGCCAATAAAGTACGTTTTACGATTTTTCTGACATCAACGAGATCAATTATTTTGCGAAGCTTGTTTGGCATTTTTACTTCAAAATGAAATAGCAACCTGAAATATTGAAAATGGAGTACAAAAATGCAAATACTGTTAAATAAAAGTTATAATTTTTTGTGATAATCTTTGGGCGTGTTTGAAAGCAAGGTACTAGTAGAAAGCAACACGCTTTAATATCGATATATCGAGAGTGAACATCGATATACTATTTACCACTTTTGAGTTTGTGACTTTGCTTGGCAGCTTTTTTCAGGTAATCATTCTTGATGATTCTTTTAGTTTTTGAAATGAAGTGTTGCTGACTTACACAAAATATGTCACATTGGTTGTAACCGCCTTGAAAAATGTTAAGAGAATGCTGTCAACTTTGTTTTATTTTCGTACCCGACATAGGCGACATGCCGACATGGGACACGTAGGCCTACCGTGCCTACAAACTCATAAATAACCGAATTGATATTGTAATGAAGATTTAGATATAATTATCTCCGCACCGTGGCATTATGGCAATTTATGGAGTGGTAGGATTTAGTGAAGTTTTGCGCAGGATGACCATGACAGCCCTAAGCCGGGTTTTAAAGAAGATTAGGGGATGTGAAGACTTAGTTCAGGCCCCCTCCCTCTCTAGTCTTAAATCACGACAACAGGCTGCTCGCGAGTGGTCAGCCTGCCCAAAGTCACATTAGCATTTCTCCCCACATACGGAAATCGCCATAATGCTACGGCGCGGCGATAAATCAAATCTAAATCGAAATGTTCTTTGGACTAGGTCTTGGGGAGGTTGTTCCAGTCATACACTTCTGGGGGAAAAAAGATAATTTGGCATAGTTCCTCGATCTTGTCTTTTGGCTTGTGTACCCTCGTACGACTCGTCGTAACCCTGTTGGTTCAGCGACTGGCTGTGGTTCGGCGGTCCCGGGTTCGATTCCCGGTGCGGGCTCTCGGAAATTTCGATCCCGGGGTACTGGTCGTGTCCCTCGCATAGTGCCTAAGCACCATGAGGGGTACGTAATACCTGTAGTGCGGTAGACTATAGTTGATTGTAAAAAAAATGAAGTTAGTTGGGACATGAGTGGTAAGGTAACGTTCAATGGAATAAAGTAGTTTGAGTCGGTGTTATCTTCTCTGGTAGACTGACCAGATCTTCGCCAGCTTTCAGCGGGGGTGGGTCTTCTCCTGCTGGATGGTAGCATTGTCTACAAAGTACAGGAACTGAGTGATCAGACTTAACCAGTGCTCAGACATGTAGCGCATGAAGAAGGGGGTCTAGGCCTGTTCACTGGTGGACCAGTAAATTGGGATGGTTGGCTTCTGGATCACCCCCTGCTGAATGACAAGGGCCAGCCAGATCCAGAAGTCGTCTACCTCCATGTCTGTCCAGCACCGGAGGTGTGAATTTGGAAGGACAGTTCTGTCAAACTTTTGGCCAGCATACCTGTTGGTTTCACTCACTTTTGGGTGCACCATTTTCTTGTGTTCACAAACACTTTGAACAGGTCCAGGAGGTCCGATCCAGCATCAAAGTTATCTGTGATGCTGGAGCTGGGACCTGTCAGATGAAACCCTGACTGGAATGAACACCCTGGAATGGAAATGGTGGCAATGACAAGGAGCCAGGACCCACCAAACACCAAATTCTCAAACGTGCAAAATCAACCACGCTCTTTTACCCAATCAACTACCCGCCCGCCCGCCCGCCCGCGCAGGGAATCGAAACCGGGACCGCCAAACCAGTCAGGCACTAAACCAACTGGACTACAAGGAGTCACTGTCTCGGTCATTAATTACAAATGTACCTACAAGCAACCCCGGATGGGGCCTATGGCGGGGGTCAAATGACCAGTTAAGGACAAAGGTGTGGTTATCTTATCCTAACAGGCTTCTGACTTCAGAATCATTAAGGCTATTCCACTGTCGACACACTCTGGGGAAATAGGAGTTGAAGTACGAGTCACATCTGCAATGCAGCTCCTGAACCATTCTAGTATGTCCCGCTCTTCTACGCCTGACTCACAATTTCCCCAATTTTGACATTTTTTTAAATGTTTTGTGGTAGACGGCAATTGCTCGTAAATGATTAATGATTGACGCAAAACCAAAATGGCGATGGAAACATTTGTTGGATAGCACAGTTTTGTTGTTAATTCTTCACAATTCTCTGATATACAATAACTTATATCAATCGGTAGAGCCTTGTTGTTATCGCGGCATCCTGTGGATGGCGGTTGAATGCTGCGATTACAGTTCACTGCACCGACGACTAATTTTTCTGACTGCAGAATTTTTTTTTACAATCAACTATAGTCAACCGCACTACAGGCGTTACGGCCTCATGGTGCTTATCCTTTATTTATTATATCCAATGGTAATATCCAACATTACAATCCCCCTTCAGAATACGAGCCAAGAATGTGGCATTGAAGACAGCGCAAGTCCAAAACTTATGATTTTTGTGTAATTTGGAGTTGAATATAAGTGTGGTTTTGTTTCTCCTTTCCGAGTTAAGCACAAGTTTCAGAATATGTGACATAGATAGAAGGGTGGTTTTCACTTTTCACAGATCAAACGCGGTCGATACTCGCGATATATGTTTGAAGGGAAATAAATAAAACAGTCAGGACATTCATTAACTGAAATGTCTTTTGAAGCTGTTGAAAGATATAAAGTTGGAAAATATGAAACGCTGGACGCGAACTCGGATATACAGAGTGTACAGCAACAAGTATGTTGAATAAAAGGAATGTAGTTAATTGTAAGTAATAAAGTAGGCTGTATGTTAACTAAAGTTTCTGAGGACGTATGTAACAAAGAGAGAGGACTTTCACCCCGGTGTTGCTGTTTATCCGAGTTCGCGTCCAGCGTTTCATATTTTCCTACAGACTATTTCTCACAACTTTCAAGCGATTATCTCAAATCTATTGTAAACCTTATTCCTTTTGTAAATGGCTGTTGGAAAAAAAAATTGTAAATGTTTTTCGTAATATCGTACATTTTTCGTATGGGGTTACTCTTATCAAAGGAATATTTTTCCTGTTTATGAACTGCCCTTATTGGTGGGCGTTACTTATTTCGGTCCTATAATGCCCTTCCCTTATTTTCCTGTCCGAACCCTCACGGACGAGCGACAAACAAACAGTATCAAAGGTATCTACTAGATTCCATTGAAATTTGACATCACAAAGTTCATCAAGACCTCAGCGGTACAATAGAAATAGATTGTAATCTTGTCATCTTTGTCTTGTCGGTTCTAGTGAGTCGTGCTGCATTTCATTTTCGAATTTGAGACCAGGAAGTAAACACCCACTTTCCGATTTGCTGTGCAAAATGGCGACGCCCGCGGGTTTGAAGAAAGTTTTTGAGTAAGTCGTTCTAAAATTTTCTGAATGGTTACATCTAGGGTTTGCACTTATCGTTGGCCGAGTTTTGAATGCATGATTCTAAATCGACACGACTCGTCGTAGCGCAGTTGGTTTAGCGACTGACTGTGGTTCGGCGGTCCCGGGTTCGATTCCCGGCGCGGGCTCTCGATTATTCGATCCCGGGATACTGGTGAAAATGTGCCTCTCACATAGTGCCTAAGCACCAAGAGGGGTACAGAAACTCCTGAAATATACACTTCAGTGAATTAAAAATTTAAAAAATCAGTTTCGAAAATCAGTTTTGTTCTGACATTTTTCAGACTTTCTTGTAAGATATAATTTAAATCTGATAATTCGTTATACAGTATTTGTTTCAGTAATAGTTTTGTGATATTTGATGGGGAGTGCTTGTTCAGTATATACTGTATATCAGCAAGTGATTTTTTTGTTATACTGTTTAGTCAGTTATTCGTTTTCAATTACATTATCATTCAAATATTTTCTTGAAAACACAGATATTCGCAAATTCCATTTCAGGGATTTTTGAGAAATACTCCACACAAACACACCACAAGTACATATTTTAATTTGTATGCGAATACAACAGAACATTTTTTTGTTTCAAGTCGACCATAAATTAATAACAATGATGTTTCTGTTCAACTACGTGCCACGTATTAAATTTAGCTTTTTTTCATGTAACATCATTTTTTAAAACAATTATCAAAATGCCATATCCTTTCATCTCGGCTGATTTTCAAAATCTGACGTTATGCGCACGTAAAGCAAACATATTTAAAAACAATAAAAATAGTAACACCAATTTTTTTTTAAATCACAATTTTCGACAACTTTATGGTATGCGTCTGATAAAAGAGTATAAATAAAAAACTTAATCAAATCGGAGCGTTACACTTCACGATCAATACGATTCGTATTTATTTGTATCAGTTACGTCGATAAAAATCAGAAGAACTTCATCGATCAACTTGCCGAAGTCGTGAGCATCAAGAGTGTTTCAGCTTGGCCGGAATGTCGGGAAGATATCACCACTATGGTCAAGTGGACCGCCAAGGTTTGACGTCACACTTTCATGCTCGGGTTAACAAACGAGATAAAATAAAAGAATGCTATGTACATCCTGGCGCAGCATTTTAGAAACTGATAAACTACGTCAAGGACTTACATTTGCATGGGTATTATCATCATGTAGCGCCAAAATGACGTGTTTCGTGCAGATAACTTAATTCATTTTATGGGATAGAAAAATTAAAATGATATTTTGGCCAAAAGAAAAGAAAACAAAACCTAATAATGCAAAATATAGCGCTAACCACTGTTCGTTCGTTCGACTGAACGAATTCCGAGGTGCTCTAGTTTCTCTAGACAGACTAGTTTACTAGCTTCTAGTTTTTACACTGCACCGCGTGAGCTCAATCGTTTACCATCCCTGTGGGTGTCTTGATGAGGGCAGCGCCCAGGGCGGTCGGCTGACCCACTCCCTGGGACTGCACAGATCAGCACAACAAAATGTGGGCCTCGTCTTCGTCTGGCCACTGTGAATGAATCCGAAACAGATGACGATGACGCTATCTTTCGGAATGGGGATAACTTGAACCGCGTGTTTTGTCATTAAAATTTTACAAGTTCTCAACCGCATTCTTTTAAATGTAAATACATTTTTAGTTCATCAAAAGTTTTTCAATTTGTAGTTTCAAAGCGAAACAAGAACTGCGAAAAATCAAAAAATTACAATTAGACTAGGTATTAATCGACCCCATCGCTGAAGAGAGCAGTGTGGAATAATGATTTGTTTTGTGCCACGCAATATTTATACCGGCGATCCATTCACAATTCTAATCGAGAAACATGAACTTTGGGACAAACCGAACGAAAGAGACGAGAAGAAAGAGGCGGACACGTCTGCTTATAATATTTTACTATTATATTTAATTTAACTGGTTATACCTGGTCCGCCACCCGTGTTCGTCTCTTTCGTTCGGTTTGTCCCGAAGTTCATGTTTCTCGATTAAAATTCATACGGACGTTCTAACAAAAATCTCTCTCATTTCACAATTCTATGTTGTCCTTTTTGTGCACGACCATGTCAATGACAGAGGACAAGAGCAAAGGTTAAAGCTACATGCGCGTAAGTGGCGATTCTGCCTCTGTCTACGAAACGTGCGCTTACATTTACCTTCATTTGGATTGTGTTTGTTTTTTGCTCTTCAAGCGCCTGGAGTCATTCGGTGCCACTGTTGAATTTGCCGACGTGGGGATGCAGGACATGCCTGACGGAACCAAGCTGAAATTACCGCCCATCCTGCTGGCCGATCTGGGAAAGGATCCCAAGAAAAAAACCATCTGCATCTATGGCCATCTGGATGTGCAGCCTGCTCTCAAGGTAAGACTTCTTTGTTTCGTTTCATCTCAATCCTGGGTTCGATTACTAACAATTCGAAATGCCAAAATAAAGTGAACGACTTTCTAAATATTTCATTTTTTGATGTGATGAAGAATGAAAAAAGATGTGTTTGAAAGATGAACAAATTAAAATTGATAATTATTTTGTTGGCTGTGATTTTTGTTGTTCGAATCCCTTCGAACCTTCATTTTCCCAATTATTAATTTTTTTTAGTTTCAATTTCTAGTGTATCGCACCACAGGCGCTGCTGTGCCTCTCTTTGTGCTTTCACACTATGCGTGGATTCTCACTTGCAGTTGCCCACTTCATTTGTTTCTTGGCTTTCTAAAAGAATATCGTCACAATTAAACTATTGTTTTGCTACTAATTTTCACATCATTACTTTTTTGTTTTAAAACGCCTGGAAATTGCTGGACTACAATTAGAAACTCGGCAACGAAGATAGTTTAAACGTAAAATTTAAAGCATCTTCTCGAAGATAAATTAAGAAAATGCTGAGAAGATGCTTTAAATTATATGTTAAATTATCTTCGTGCCTGAGATTCTAATTGTACTCTGTAGACCTGCAATTCCCCAGCGTTTTAGTTAAAATACTACCATCGGTTCCTATTCTTTTCGTTAGATTTTTTTTGTCGTACGACAGGAATATGACATTAATAGTTTGGAAATTATTTACGTTCTTCGAAAAGCAGTGTTTTCTAAAAAAATTTCACTTTTTATTCACAAATATTATGTAAAATGTGGGTTTTTAATGTTCAAATTCCTGTAATAAAACGCAATTTTTTTCCTTTTAATACTTAAAAATTATTTTTTACAGGAAGATGGTTGGGACACTGAACCATTCGTGCTGACCGAGAAAAATGGCAAGCTATATGGACGAGGCTCCACTGATGATAAGGTGCGCTACAGGTTTTCCGTTCAGGGTTTCGTTTTATTTCTGGAATTCAAAATGCTCCAATATTCCAGAAATTTTGTTTATTTGTGGTGAAATTTTGTTATTTGTGATGAGACATAAATGTGCATATATTGAAGATGTGCTGTAACAGAAAAGTTAAGATATTAATTTTATATTTTTACAATCACAATTACAAATTTTACCCGCAAGCAGCCCCCAAGAGAGGGGCCTATGGCGGGGGTCAAAATACCAGACAGAATGGGACAGAATGGATCCATTTTAAAAGGCTCTGGATTTGAGGCTTTGTCATTCCATTCCACTGTCTACACACTCTAGGGAAATAGGAGCTAAAATATGATGTACATTGAAGTTCGTTCACCATTTTGGAATTATGTGTTTAAGGGTCCGGTGTTGGGTTGGCTAAACGCCGTCGAAGCCTACCAGAAAACTGGCCAGGAAATTCCAGTGAACCTTAAGGTTTGTTAAAACTAGGGTGTTGTGTTTGGAATCAATTAGTTGAATTATCAAAAAGTTCAACACTCATTTTTACGTACAGATGTTTTTAGACTCGCCGGATTTTTATGGAAGCTATTTTTCTTTTATTTTGTGTTTGCTGCAGTTCGTGTTTGAGGGCATGGAGGAGTCCGGCTCTGAAGGATTGGATGACCTATTGATGGCCAGGAAGAACAGTTTCCTAAAGGTCGATATGAATGCAGTGATTTTAGCGTGATGTGTTACAGTTATCCAATTGAAGGACGTTCGAAAAAGAAAATAGTGACCTGCGTTTTCTTATGTTTCAGGGCGTTGACTTTGTGTGTATCTCCGACAACTACTGGCTGGGAAAGAACAAACCATGTTTAACATATGGCTTAAGGTAGGATTTCTTGGTTGTTCATGAAATTGATTTGCTAGTTAAAAGTATCAAAAGGAAAAAGTATTCTGAATGCTGGACGCAAAAGCAGTTAACAACGGCAAAAAGTACATTCAATTAAAAAAACGTGAAGTTCTTTACTATCAATAATATATCCAAAAATGTTATTAATATGGATTATGTCAAAAATACTGTATGAATAGTTACGATACATGGAGGGGTCGTGATGTTGGATCCAAACATACTTGTCTAAAAATAAGCAAATAATATGTGAAATCTTATTGGATTTGAGTGCATCGTGATACCAAAATTATACAAACACAAATATGAGAAAGATATTTGTCAGGACGTCTGTGTGAATTCAATCGAGAAACATGAAGTTCGGGACAAACCGACCGAAAGAGACGAACACCAGTGGCGGACTCGTCTGTTTATAATAATTTTCTACTATTATTTTTAATTGATGTGGTTATTGCAAAAAATACAGAGTTTCGAACAGACCGGGACTTGAACACCGTATCCCTGGATTGCCTTAGTTAGATCACTGGACCGGCAATCCAGGGATCCATTGTTCAAGTCCCGGTCTGTTCGAAACTATTTTTCGCAATTACCAGTTCAATTATAAATAATAGTAGAATATTATTATATACAGACGAGTCTACTACTCGTGTTCTTTTCTTTCGTTCTATTAATATTTGTTAAGGGGAATACCGCCTGATTTAACCGCTCAAAACCCCCCCAGTGAGCGACCTGGAAATT
>JAQGBY010005931.1:0-13871 GCA_034698785.1 Mycogona germanica | reverse complement strand
TTTCTGTCCTCAACTGGTCTTTCGATCCCCGCCATAGGCCCCTCTCTTGGGGGCTGCTTGCGGGTAAAATTTGTAATATGTAACACTCGACACTGGTGTGGTTATTTTGATGGTTGGGAACACTCTCGAGTTTGACTCATACTTAACTACTCATTTTAATATTTTAGAATTCAACTGTCATGTGGAAGGCCTGTCCACTGACGTAAAACACGAGAAAAGGTCAAGTAAACGCACGTTAAATGGGGGTTTCGGTTTGTCCAGTAGCTCGACATTGTTTCCGGTGCGCTCCCCTGTTTGAGAGTCGCGGTGGTAGCAGGTGATCGCGTACCTGTTACGCATAGACAGGTGGCCGCCGCCGCTCGCCTTCCTTTCGGTGGAGCCTCGGCACACAGAGACACGGATTTGGAGTGGCAGCGAGAGCGCGGGAGGAGGAACAGGAACGAACCGGAGCAAAAGGAAAACTGTGGTGCGGCCGTCGCTGCTGCTGCTCGCGCGCGCCAGTGCATGTGGACCGGCGACTCTTGTGACTGACCGACCGTCCACAATTGGTCGCTCTCGGGTGTACTAGCTCTATACCGCACCTCCAGTTCTGTAACTAAACTTCCGCCGCACCTCCACCCTCATCTTTGGCGGTTGGTCGCCCCGTTACGCACCACGCTGCGACAGGATATGAACAGTCAGACCCCGTGTCCAGTCATCGGACAACTATTTTTCTAACGTGCGTTCACCTATCGTCCAAGTCGAACTCACTTGTTCCGTGTGGTTCGCGAAGTACATTTCCATCTTGTAAGACTCGGTTCACGATACAGCATCAAATACATCAATTTGTGGGTTTTGATTTTTCTTTTAAATAATATAATCGAACTGACTGGATCGATTGACAACTGGCTGGATAAGACATTGTGCGAAAATTGTGTTTCAAACGGTGCTAACTGAACAGGATACATCAGAACTGTATCGCGACTGTGGAATTTTATGAAAGCGTTCGACAAGATCAGCATCTTACTCGCTGGCAGATCGCCCGCTTGACAGATACATTCTTGAATTGCATCAAGGCCTTCGATAGAGTGCGGCACAGTTCTTGAAAGTGTGTGTGTGGCGAAAACTAACTTCTGTTAAAATTGCTACTGATTTATTTGGTGAGTCTCGCTGTATAATTTCACTGTCTTCGTTTCGTTCGCGCACTTCGTCCTGGACAACAGTGGCTGGGCTCCCGAAACTTTTCATTAGTTTATGCGTGAAATACTAGTTTCGAGTTTGAAAATTGCGTACCAAGCTTCACCCGTGTCTACTGAGAAAAAGACAAGGTGATTCATCGTGTTTAAACATTCGGTTTCGTCACACACCGAAACGGGGCACTCGAAGTCAACTCCACGAGACCACGTCCCCGACCCCTCTCTCTCACATCTCCATATACAGGGTGCCACTAAAAAGGTGCTGTCCGGTCCCACCAACGCAAACGCGGGTGTAGATCGTGTTCTATTGGCCAACTGATAACCAGTTTGGCGATTCCACCACCACCACCATCACCACTAGGATAACGGCATATACACCAGACCGAACGAACGGCCTACAATAATCTAACCTCGAACTTTGGTGAAATGTTCACCCAAAAAGCCACTCGCTGTGCTTACATGCTGTCGTGACGTGAGAGGCCTTCGCCCAGTCGGGAGGATGATGATGGTGTGTCTGTACGCCGTAGGAAAACGCCCCACTCGGCGCACACCCGCCTCTCCCGTGAACCTACTGTAGTAATTCTTCCACGGCGCCTGCTCTACCAAAATTTATGCGCATCTCCGACCATCAACGGGGCACCACAACAACAACAAAGCGCGGCGTGATTTTTAAATAATAGACTCGCAAACCCGAGGCTATCGAACAAGCTTTTTTGGCCTTCGCCATCAATACATCTCCATACGGGGTCGAGGTAACGGGGGTGCGGATTGAACGTCAAGGCGAGTTCTGCACTGCCCCTCTTCTGCTATTGGCACATGACACTTTCGTGGCTGGTGGCAGACATTTGTTTTGGCCGATCCCAGAACGCCTCTCATCACATCTGACGTCATCTGACGGATATTTTCATACCAACCCAACATTACCAATAACTGGACATAATACGGGACACCCTCCCCCACCGCTGTTTCTGTTTGGCCTCCATCTCTTCAAAACTGGTTTTCGATTTCCATTTTCACTTTTTTTTGTTCTTCAGTCGTTCGTCCTATTCAATTTTCAATTCTCGTCTTGCTTTTGAGACATTCATTTGACGTTGCTATCCTCCGTGTGCTTTGTTTAGCGACCACCTTCGTCCATTGTCTGACGCACGCTCTTTAGTTTCTTTATTTAATTTCTCTTTAAGACGTAAGGCTGTTGAGCCCGAATGCGTGGAGTGAGTTGACTTAGAAAATCGTACGCGAAAACTCGATTCTTTTTTCCCACTCTCTTCGCATGACGCGCTCGTTCTCTCTTTCTTTCGACTCATGGTCCGCGCTTCTCCGTTCTTTTTCCGGTCCCGTGTGATTAGCGAGTCGTGCTGCTCAACAACATGGCTTTGACTTTTTTTTCACCAGTGTCTCCGATAAACCTGTTCTGAAGACGAAGCGCCGATAATTAACGTGTTACCTGACTTCTTTTTACCTACCTGCCTCTCCATCACTTCCTCTCGTGGCAAGAAGATTTTCCATTCGTTCTCCTAACTATTCTCCTTGATCTCGAGGGTCTCTTCGCTATCTGATCCTACTCGCAGATATACGCTTCCAAGGAATAAATATACCTTTAAAAAAACTTCTATAACTTCTGATTTACATAGTCGTGTTCCCACACTAATAGCAGACCCCAAACCCACACACACTCTCGCCTTAACAAACCTGCTCATTTTAACTCGCGTGATGATTGTATCGGCCCAACCGAGTTGACTTACCAGACCTTGACTTCTTTTGTGCTGGTGTGTGTGTAGTGAGGAATTGAAGTTTTTAAAAAAAGAGAGGGAGTAGTTGTGTAACAACGCCCATCGACTGCCGGACGACCACCACCACACCCTCGCCAGTCCTCCCCCCAACCTCCCCCACACACGGCCAGTCTGTGCCCATAATTTGCCTCATTTCGAGCTGCCCACGTCGGGGCCACATCGGTGACTTGTCTCTCGGTAAATTTGGCTTCATCTTCATATGTCTGACCATCCCCAGTCACCTTGAAGTTGGCCGCCAACGCGTTTCTGTGCGTATGAAGTCAGTCGGCACTCAGGTTATACAAACATTTTGCACATTGCGAAGAACGGATTACTCATTCAGCGCGGAAACACCAGACGATTGTTAATTTGATTATTGTTATATTTTTTTTTTGTAACATTTTTAAGTTAGTGAGTGCAGTGTCGCGGCTGCTGGGAAAATTTTTACAGTGCGAAACGATTTTGTTCTCGGTTTGTACATCATTTGAACGGCGTACGAATTTCGTGTGACTTTTTTGACGCATTCGCCGTAAATCATTCTATCGTTAAACCGAATTGGAAGTGGTGGTGAGATTTTTACTGGCCTATCGACACCCACCACGTACAACAACAATACATCGGCACAAACAAAGAAAAGGAACCCCCTTTGTTGAGGAACAATAATATTTTTCTTTGCCAATTTCGAAACCGCAAATATCAGAAAATTCGATCGTGTGGATTAGCGACGAGGCGTGTGTTTACAAACCAAGTTTGAGAAATATGTCTTAGCTCGTGAAAAATGATCACCGCATCGTTCAATTTCGTCTTAAGTGCATAAACCGTGTCTTACTTTGCTGGTTGTGTTGAGAGGGGAAAAGGAAAAACGTTTTTTTTAAAGAAAAGTGCGGTTCTGTGGAACGCGCGCGCGCGCCACATGCTTAAGAAGGAAAAAATAGGACTTCATTTTATTGGTACGTGCAGCTCACGTAGAACACATTCTCGGTGATCGTTGACCCAAAAATAAACGTTGATCGGCTGATCGCTGCGACCAGGGATTATATAGCCGAGCCGATACAGAAATTGGTGGCGAGCAGATCGAATGCAAGTCGCGTGCGCGGATCTAGACGCCAGTTTCCTGTTTTCACCGTAGACACGTCGTCAGCGACAGACGTCGTCAGATCACCTCATCATCGTCATCATCATCGCTCAAGAGTGGTTCGACTAGTGCAAGTCACTATCCACGAACGGTTCAATCCTATAAAAAATAAGTCACGATCTAGCCATCGGTGTCCGCACTATCGGAAGTACGCCAGAGGATTCTTAAACAGAATTGTTTTTCCTCGTTCTCTACGAGTGTTGGTCAAAGTCTCGATTACTCGTTTTGGCGCAACTCTTTTTTTGGATAGCAGTTTCCGAATATTTTATCTTGCCAGGAATTACTACTACGTTTTTCGATGGCGGTTGCCGCGCTGGCTTCTGCGTTGGTGACGCTGTGGACGTGCTACCTGTTCGCGTCGCTGATCGGCGGGACTTCCGCTGCGGGAATAATGACGGCGGTCAACGGAGCGCCCTCTGATGGTCGACGATTTCAGCGGGCGGATCCGGGCAACATGTGGTTCGGTTCGATGATGGCGGCGGGCGTTGGCGATGACAGTGATAACCTGGCCACGCCCCCCAACGTCAAGTTGATCCTCGATTCGACCAACCAGTCGTCCAAAAGTAAATCCAATATCAGCGATGTTGGTGCGGATTCAAACGTTACTGTGACCACCACTGCCGCCCCCGACGAAGAGGACGACATGATCGTGTTCTATGACGACGAGGATGTCGTCACTTCCGTGGAGATCAAGACGTCAACTCCGCCGCCGAAGCCCAGCACCACTGAAAGGTCAACCACGACCACGACCACGACCACAACGACGACCACAGAACGTCCGACCACCGTTGCCAAGAAGGAGGAAGTAGTGGACACAATGACGGTGTCCACCGCGGTGCCCGTGTCGCGTCACGAGAGCCGTAGTTTGTGGACGGGTGCTGGACCACGTCGCCGAGCAGGTGCGTCTGCGGCGTCCGGCGTCCAGACAACGGCCACCACGACTGCCGGCACCACGACGACCGCGGCTCCAGCTGTCCGGACCAAGACGGGCGAAGTGAATTACTGGCAAAACGACGGTCCGGGTGATCCGAACGCCGCCCATGCCTCAGCCTCCGCCACCAGCGACGAGCAGCACCGCGAGGTGCAGGTGTCTGTCAAGGAGCACGACCGTAATCCGCATCCGTTTGCTTTCTCGTCTGGAGGCGATAGTCAGTGGTTTGGCTTCGGTGGAGGTGGCGGCGGTGGTGGCGGTGGAGGAGGAGGAGGAGGAGCAGGAGGAGGAGATTGGGGATTCTCCAAATCACGAGGACCTGGCTCGTCAGGTGGTTCAGGTAAATAATAATATATATATATTTGTTTAAATGTAGTCTCTAGAAAAGTCGTTTTTATAAATTATTAAAAAAATAACAAACTGGGAATTTAATTACAAACTACGTCTGGATTGTTTTAAAATAAAATTGAAGTTGTGCCCTGGACAGCGCCGGACGAGAAAAGACGAACAAGAGTTGGCAATAACTCATCTTGTTATAAATGATCGTGGGAACTGACGATACAACTATGACGATGACGATTCACATCCAACAAATTTACCACATCCTCATTTCCCGTGGAAAATTAATATTTAAAATTACCCAAGTACCGACAGTCCCTTAAATCCGCCACAGCATGGTATATATATACATTTCATAGCCACACTTCAGACAGCTGATGTTCGCAAGTGGTGTTGCGTGAAACCGGTACTGTCTGTCGGTACTTTGATAATTTTAAATATTAATTTTCCACGGGAGATGTGGATGTGGCCAATTTGTTGGATGTGAATCGTCATCGTCATAGTTGTATCGTAAGTTCCCACGTTTTTCTAGTTTAGTTAATTCATTTTTAAAAATAATAGTATACTATTATTTATTGTAAGAAGAGTTGTCGCCAACTCCTGTTCGTCATTTCTTGTCCGACGCTGTCCCAGGCGGAACTTCAATTTTATATTTAAAAAATGATGGACACTTAAAAGTGACATAATTAATTTTTAACTTAATTGGCAAAACGTAATTTACAAATTCGACGACACTTTTTAATCGAGTATAATTCGATTGCGATAAAGTGCGTAGCGGAGGCACAATGTATATAAATCTAAATTGTGACAAATGATCACTTGTTACCAATAATGCACTTATATTAGGTATAATGCTGAATTCATCATTAGCCAAATAAATTCTGAAAATATGGGATTTTTGAGGAACAAATGCAAAGGTGTTATTGATCTCAATATGCAAAATTACGCGTGCATATCAGAATAGCAATATTATATTTTTTTAAAGTTAAGTTTTTTCAATAATGTTTTAGTTTTTTAAACCACAATATTTTGTATCCTCTGCTCAGGTGGATTCGGCGGTGGTTTTGGCAGCAGCGGTGTTCCAGCCGTGGTCGAGGTTGCCGATTACCAGAGCAAGAGTGTGGACGACATGGGCACTAAGGAGGTGGAGCAGGAGCCTAAAGTGGAGATTAAGGAGCACGATGAGTTGGGTCCGGTAGGTCCGGTCAGCGCATCGGACGACGCACAGTGGTTCGGCGGGGGAGGTGGCGGAGGTGGCTCTTCCGGTTCCAGAGCGCCGTCTTCCGGCGGCTGGGGTGGAATGGGAGGTGGAGGAGGTGGTGACGGAGGTGGCGATCCGGCCGACAATGTGTGGTTCGGTGTGGAGGCTGCGAGCGACTGGAATCCGGTGGCAGCCTCCAGCCACATCCGACGAGAACGGAAACTGAGCTGGGGTGCCGATGGAAAGACACCACCACCACCCACCAAGTCACCGGACTACGAGGAACTGGACATCATCACGGCACCACCCAAGACTGCAGCCGGAAATGGTGACGTGTTCAGCTTCGTGGTCGATGCCAGCTTCGGTGGCAATAACAACAATAATTTAAAGTCTGCATCTGATCGCAAGAATGGGGGATCGGCGGCCGCTCGTGACACCGTTGACATTATTACAGCCGCGCCATCTACCGGTAAAGAGAGCCGCAGTTCGGATTTTACCTGGTTCGGCGTGGACGGCGATCCGAGTGAGGCGCGAGTGCGGGATGAGAGAGGTCCTCCGGCAGATGCGTCAGTTGTCATGGACGAACCTCAGCCTCCTCCACCACCACCACCACAGAGGTCGAGTGACTTCCGGCGTCCTGTACAAATTGACGAGCGGCGTCAGTTTTTTATTGATTCGCGGCCACCTCCACCCCCACCCCCGCAATTTGTTCCTATCGTCGGTCTCAATCAGGTTCCTTGGGGTCTGGGACCGGCATCGGACGAGCGCCCGCCACCGAACCGCAGACAATTTTTTAATCCCAGGCCATCTCCGAGAGAGGAATTTCCAAATGGTGGCGATCCTGGGTTGAACAATCCAGCAGTAGTGCCACAGGTGATGGTGGTGGCTCCCAGAATTGACACCGGCGAGGTTGGAGTGGTACCTGAAGTCAGACGTCGCCTTCCTCCAATTATTAGACCGATCCGACCGGAAGTGCGCCACCAGCAGCAGCGGCCACCACAACCACCACCCATTGAAGTGAGCAGGAATGACGATGACCGTGTGCGTGTGGTGGAGGCATCGCCGACAGTTGACAGCGACGACTATTTTCTGGAAGAGACTGACGAAACTCAACCTGAAGTGGTGGCCAATTCTGCATCCGACAATGTTTTCACCACCTCCACCGTCACAGCTACGTCGATATCGACGTCGACGTCCACATCAACGCCCACTGCAACTCCACCACCAACAGTTGCTACTGTTTCCAAGATGGGGGCTGTCTCCAGTAGCAGCAGCAGCGTGGTCACCTCTAAGTCTGTGGTCACCGCCACCTCTCCCATGGCCATTACGACGCCAGCGACCATCAGCACACCCGTCACCAATAAATTTGTACCACCATCCCGACCAGCCATCATCACCTCAAGAACAACGTCATCCCCGGTTATCTCAGCTGGAGCAATCACCACGAGCAGAATATCGATTACTACTAGTACAACTTCTCCGACGGATGCCAAGCCAAAAACGTCATCGGCTACGAAATCCACACCACCCACCCGCTACTTCTACAAGGACGAGGGTGAGGCCAGTGAATCCAGCAATGTGACGAGAAAAACAGATCATGCCGACGAAGAAGAAGAAATTGAGTTGTCACTGGTTGAGTTGACTCCCTCGGTGGTGGTCGAGCTGGACAGCAAGGAGGGCCACCGCAACTCCACCTCCGATGTTGGCAGCTCAGTGCGCGCCGGTCGCAAATTCGGTCGCCTGCCACCAACCACCAATGGTGCTGCCGCTTCAGACATGCCATCAGTTGTTCTGGACGACCGCGTCCACACTAATGACTTGAATCCCCGACATCCCGGCCACGTTAATCTGGATGCCAACGTGACTGGCACTAACTTCTCTTTGGCGGCTGCCACCCGAGACTCGTCAGACTCGTACCCACACCTCCTCTCGGTGGACACGTCCGGTGGTTCCTCGTCCAGCTCCTCCACCGGCCTGTCCACCGAGAACCTGGCCTACGTGCTGGTCGGCGCTTGCTGCGCCCTCTCGCTCATCAGCCTGCTCATCGTGGTGTCGATTGTGCGCTACCGCCGACTGCAGCGCCGCGAACGGCTGGCACAGCAGAAGAGCTTCCATAGTAAACACTCTCCCGTCTACTCGCCCACCTCCTACACACCTTACCCGCGGCCACAGCGCGAGTCCCGCCTGGCCAATCTCAATCCGGTCACGTGGCTGGATCGATCATACGGTGGCGAGGCCGGTCGACCACAGCCACCTGCCGGTGCCGTAGTACCCGCCGTTGACCTGGCTCCGTCTGCTGCCAACAGGGGGCGCTTCTGGTTCATGGGACGCAACAAGCAATCGCCCTACTCGCTGTGCGACCAGCATCTTTCCTACTGCGGCAACCCGGGCTACAATCATGATGCGCCCATCACCGGTGACTACATGAATCTGACGCAGGGGGTGGAGTCCCAGCCCCTGGCAGCGGCAGCTCCGCTATCGACGGGATCACACCCAATGGGGGGTGGCGTTAAGGGCGCCACCTATCGAAGTGGATTCAACCCTGCAGCCGATCTGCGTCACGCCTCAGGACTGGAGTCCATGAACAAGGGAGAGATGATCTACTGGTCGTCCAACAATGAGCAGCTCATCTGACTAGACGGCCACCAGCAACACGCCCGGGGGCGCTCCTGCATGTTCACCCAGTGACATAAAACATTTCCAGTTCCGGTGGCTGCTCCGGCACACCCCACTTCCGGACCATCAATCACTGGACAATGCCAGAGGTGATGTCTATGGTCACAAGTTGGAGGTGTCCAGCATCTGAAGCCACGATGGACTCGCCATTCAGATCGGCAGATTTTGATTGCAATCACAATTTCGTTTTTGCCATAAATAAGCGAATGAACTCGAGCAGACAGTCAGTCCCGTGCTTAATTACCGTGGGTCAATCGGATTTAAATCCAAGACGGATGTGATTCCAAGGAAACTTTCAGCATTCTGAAATGGATGAAACGGATTTTATAGCATTCTTATTTTATCGAACCGTGATACAAATCGAATCAGTTGAACATGTGCTGGAAAACCTTTCGAAAGGAGTCATTCTCTTCGCAATGAGAACCTGCCAAAATCGAGCTGCCAGCAAAGTGCCTACTACATTCGAATTCATGGAATCGTGTCTCTTACGAGGAGAAAGAAAATGTATTTAGTTACCAGGTGCCGGACGACGTGTCAGTATGTCACGTTTGTGTGGTTAGTTACAGGTGCGATTAGGTCGAACATGTATTTCTCCCTCGGGATTTTTACGACTAATGGCGACACCTCATCGCGCGTCTGACATTCGGAGCACGTCGCGTTTATTGGGGAATACACCTTGGCCCTGTTGCCCGTCCTACAGACCTGAGAGAGTGGGTGTGGGTGGGGGTGACTTGGGTGTGCAACCCGTCCGACCCGCCTCATCGCGGCTCCAACAACGTGAGCTGGTGGTGGAAGGGGAAAGTGCGATTAGGCGGGGCTGGTGTGCACGAGTGAAAGCCGTGCCCGGTGTTCGCTACGAGAATACCAATTATTGTGTTGGGGATTGTCGCCAGCCAGAATAAAAAGGAAACGAGAACAGCTGGACTTTATTTATTGCTATATCTTTATCTGTTGTACAGTCGTTGTCTTATATTATAATACGTTAGCGCGTGGTCGCCACATAGGTACACAAATGCGTGCCCGTTGTCTTCGAAGTAATTTTGTTGCTTGTTTGGTCTCCGTCTCGAACGGGTTGGACTGGAATTGGATGGTGGGGAGGAGGAGGGACATGGAGGGGGATGGAGAGAGAGAGAGAGAGGAAAAATTGGTGGACGTGACTGGGCGGGCGTGTTGTAGACGGCATTGACCCGCGCCAACCTCGCCGGACACTCCGCCATAAATTCGTTGAGCACGCGATGGAGCGCTTGAATGAAGGTGGTTTTTGCAATTCGGGGAAAACGAAATATTCCGGCCCGATGCGGATCTTAAACCGAGGAATTGTCGACTTCGTTTCAGAATTGGGAGTTGAAAATGTTGACAATATACGTGGAGACAATTACAGGTGGTGAGTGGACTCAAAAGTGCTCTCACGAAACGTTTTGATGGATGCCGACTTTCAAGTTTGAAAGGATAGTACTTATGAAGCGGTGATTCTTATAGTGGCTTAAGTCTGTTTTTCTCGGAATTGTGACACCAGAGGTTTTACTAGAAGTGATATAATACAGTCCAATTTACATATCCAACTTGTTCGGCCCTCTGGCAGTTTGGACTTACGTCACATTTTCTTTAGATTGTATCACATACTAAGATTTCATTTTTGTCCATAACTAAACAAATTCAAAAAATTGGAGTTACACCAGTCTGGGTATTACCGCTTCTTGGGTGGGTGTGGGAGACTCATGTTGTTTGGATTCATGGAGATACACTTACAAATCTCAAATTTGCCTCTTTAAATTGTTCAGACTGTAAAATATTAATGTGAATTTCTGTTTTTTTCTTTCAATTTGATATGTTCTTGCTATATTTATTTCACCCATAAAATTGTTTCATATTCTTTCTCCTCCATCCATAATCTTGTTATGATCTTTGTTCTGTTAGTTGGCTGCAATTTAATCCTTGCTTAGTGGAACCCCAGCGCACCTTTTAAGAGGTACGTTGGTCTGACACCGGAAGCTGCGCACCAATTTTGTGCGCACTTCCTGATAGGATAAATACCCCCTCGTCATATCGACACACAAACAATGCGTACACGTCATCCGGTCTTGCCCCCGTTCGTCGAGTGAAAACGGCAGATGTGAAATTATTAATCAACTTATGGTAATTCGCTCTGCGATTCTAAAAAAAAAATGTTCAACTCTTGATTTTGCCGCGATGACTTAACAAGTTTAGACGATCGTTGGGGGTGGGTGGCGTGACTCACTATTGTATTTACCAACATCAATGATATCCTATAATAATGTTAATGATAATACTGCTGGTTGTGCAACTGGGTATGATACGATTGCTATCGTTTTTGATACGTTATTGGGTTCGAGACCGCTATTGTTTTGTTCGCTCGTTTAGATGAAGCCATTTCAGCCAACCACCACCATCATAACTCTCCTTCGAAAAAAAAAATGTAAATGTGAAGCTGTGCCCTCCCCCGCCCTCTCGCTGTCTCTCGACCAATCCGACTTCGGTTTATAACAACTCAGTACCGATTTGAAAGCCTTTTTGTGTGACTGTATAATACCAATTCCATGTAACAAACAAATCAGCGTTTATCTTATAATGTGTGTAGAGGGCGTCGTCAATCGAGTTCATGTATTATTGTTGGCGGCTGTTTGTGCGTTATTTTCACGGACCACCGCCGTGTCACCACCATCGTGCTAAATACGTAGACATTTGTTGCTCCGTTTCGTCATAAAAGTGGATGGAAAAACTCGATTTTAATCCGTTTTAAATTGAGTCTGCCTTTTTGCGTTTAGTGAATTGCCTATACGAGGGGGGGAAGGGGTTGGAAAGGGGCGAGGTCACCTGATTTATTCGCTTGGCTGTTAGCTGTTTTACCGCCAATCGTGCCTCCGAACAAAACTAATGTTCTTCCATTAAGATATATTTACGTTTCATGTTTTTAATATTGTTTCATAGCATTAAATTAATTTTGTCTTGATCGGTCGTGTGATTCGTTCTTAATTGTTGTATCCGTGTGTGTGTGTGTTAATTGTGTGTGCGCACTTTAAACGTCGATGTCCGATAATTTCATAATCGTCATTTTTGTACGGTGAAGAATGCACAAAATTCATCAAGCTTGTTTATTTTTCACAGGAACTTGTTTCCATGATCAACAAAACAAAGAGTAGGGCAATGATGAAAGCCAACAGAACCACTAACCAACGGTGTAACGCAGCGCCATGAAATTTACACTGGATGTTGCGCCGCAAGTTTCTAGGGTCGTTGTAACTTATTTTAGATTTTTATGTTGTTGCGTTCATGAGATATGAATTTAATCAACAGAAATAACACTACTTTCGTCCAGCACTACTGAGATACCAATGTTTGCTGCAAATTTAGAAAATTGTTTCAGGATATTATTATTGGGCATCAATTTTAAATTGACAAGCTTGTTTGATTGCTAGTTGACGTAGTTGAGCAATTTCTTTTTCCGGTTTCACGTACTAATAATGAATTTAGATTACTTGAACAGTAAAATACTATTTCAATTGAGCAATGACACATGTTGTTTGCAGAGTTGCTCGAATGTTGTGCTGGTATTTGATTTATGCAATTACCATATTTCGGTTAATTTTAAACTGGATCGAGAATATGACATTGGCTGACGATGTTGGTTCGCCCATGTGTGTCAATCTCCGAAGCGGATGTCCATTCGGCCAGGAACTATATGTCGTAGCCGTTAAAGAAGTAGGGCAAAAAGCATTTTGTGTATCGAGAGCACAGTGTCATTCGATAATATCGCCGCACACAGACGGTCGGACGGGTCGCCCTGCAGCCAGTGCCTAGGTGCGCATTGTCATGACGTAGCCTCCACGCCACTCTACATACCTGCGTCTGCTCCGATTACTCGATATAGAGAACCGTTAATAAACAACAAACAACTGTTTGAGATAGAGAAGGGAAAAAAACCAACAACGGTTTCGAAAAACGAATATAATATTCGTATATGCGTTCTGGTGCGGAACAGCGGCAGCAGCGCGTTCAATAATCGACAAACAATGGACTCTGTTGTTAGGTAAGAGTGTATCAAACGTCAAAGATCAGGTCTCGTAAACTCTTTGAAAGATTACTTGCCATTTTGGAGAGACATGATGAAGTAACTACTTGCTAGACGTCCTAAAAATCATCGTTCAAGTCTTTTTTTTTGTGATGATCTGGGAATTAATCTTGCACCTCTTTGGGGTGATTGGGGAACAGAACGATGTATCGGTCAACGCACTTCTTCACGAAAGTACCACACCTCGGCGAAATTTGTAACCTATTTTGTGTCGAAAAAGTGACGTTAAAACACTCTTACAGAACGCGGTCCCTCGACCCTGTCCGGAAAAAAATTAGCCGAAAAAAAAGGGTTGTGTGCTTTTTAGAGCGTGCCTCCATCGAACATTTTCGGACGCCGCTTCACTGTTTTTTTTTTAAATTTATTTAGTTGTTCTTTTCAATTATTTCTGCGGTCCAGTCACAACAGCCGATCGATTCCATCTGTAAGCCATAGATAACCAATGCAATTGGAATCTATCCTTTCATCTCCTTCCCTGCAAATGACCAATGAGAGCGCGCCCTGACGATAGCCAATGGGCAGTAGGGGTGGCGCTGGAGGTCAGACGGCGAGTCT
>JAQGBY010005930.1:0-13871 GCA_034698785.1 Mycogona germanica | reverse complement strand
AGCCCGCGCCGGGAATCGAACCCGGGACCGCCGAGCCACAGTCAGTTGCTAAACCAACTGGGCTACGACGAGTCGTATTCAGTCGTACTTCGAGCAGCAGTTCTTCGTTTACTTATCCAATATTGTCGGAATTTTTAAATCCGATAATATTTTTGTTTTTTCGTGGACTATTTTTCTTTCTCGAAAAAGCGTCGACATGTTGACAACACTGACCCGGTCTGCCTGCGTTTGAGTGACCGCATGAGAGAGCCTTCATTGCCCCTCCCCCCACATCCCCTCCCAACCGCCACCCCCACTCCATCGACCAGAGATCCACTCACCGTTTTGGACGTCCGATCACGTAGCTTATTTTCTTGGACGGTAATTTTTCCCCCCTTTTTTCGCGCGCGTTTCGAGTGCTTCACGGCGGTGGGCCCCGAAAAGAATAAAACTGGGCGGCCGAAAATGGCTGGCAGGGGGTTAATGGATGAATGGAAGAATTGGGTGGTTTTGGTACAGGGTTCCTGTTCTGAAATTGCGGTCATTCCATGCCAGTTCTGGAGTTCTGGGTCAGTACAGGGTTCTACACTTCCAAAAATCTGCTAAGCAAACACCTGGGTTGCCCCACTTTCAGTCACGTCCCTCAATATCGTAGATGACACCCTTTTACTGATATTATTGTGCTGAAACTCTTTCTAGATGACACTAAATTGACAAAAGTAAATCAATATTAAAAAAGTTGGTCGTTGAGTGCTAGCAAATTCTATTTGTCCATTTAAATAGAATTTAACCACAGCTTAGAGGGCAGCATTTAATTAAAGGTTATATCCAAAAATAATAGACAGGACATATCTGCTATTCGGTATGCAACTTAATTATGTTTTCTGTCGGCGTTCTTGTGTTGACTATCAGTTATAGAAGATCGATTTTTGAACACCTATCGATAATACTGAAGTACGTATTGGCTATTTTGAAGTTTCCCTGCACTTCTAGCAGATTTCTTTAGCTTTCGCTGATGATGCGTCACTTGCGGCGATCATTGTAACCTGCAGTCACCTGGCAACAGATGAAATGTGCTCCAGCTATTCTGGAAGCGTCCATTGCAAACAATCCTCCACTTCTTGAACTAACCTGGCTTGATAGGCCAACTGTATCGCATGATAAGGTCCGAGCTACATGATGATGTGATTCATGGTGTTGGCCCTCTAAACTCTGGCGAACGGATTGCTCCAGCGAAACAAAGAGCGAACTTTGCCAATTAAATCGTCGCGAGAGGCCTTTCCAAATTAATCCCACGCCCACTTCTGATCACCCCCCCCCCTCCCCACTCCCACTCCTCCTCGCACACTCCATTCTACGAAACGTTATCTTTTTCCCTTTCTCGTCTCGGTTAAGCCTGTCGGCTTACTTTTAAACTCGACCCAATTAATTACTCTTCCTTTATCACCCCCACCTCCCTTTACCACCACCACCACCACCACCACCATCGCCGCCTAGCGATCGGCCTGTCGACACGCATACACACCAACGACTATGGCCAAGACCACAGAGACCCTTTTCCTGCAGGCCCTTAATGGCGGCCGAATCTGAAAACGATTGTGTGGCCGCCAACGACAACAGTTTGCATTCATCGTAACAGCATTGGCCTTCGTTCGTACGTGACAATTCTATACTGATGCTTTCTCTTGGGCAGTTGCATTGAATGTGAATAAGAACATTATTCATTGAACCGTATTTTGGCCGGAACCCATTGGTCTCTGATATTTGGTTGAGAGCATCACCGCTTGGAGCTTTTTACCAATCGTCTGATAATTAGTCTCGAAGGCTGTCAAGCTGTGACACAAACAACTAATATATTTGAACTTTTATGTTTATTGTTCAACGATTCGCAGAAATTCTTTAAGACAATGGTTTTCTGTTGTAGAATTATATCTATATCCTCCTATTTTAAACAACCAATAGTTTGTTTGTTAGGTATTTCCATTTTCAAGTGATGAAGTAGAAGTTTTGTATTCATAAAGTTGCCATTTTCTATCTGATAAAAGTTTTCTAGTCATCATGTATCAATTTTTAAGTCATATTTTCATGAACAAATTTTTGTATTGGCATCATTATATACCCTAAATCTATTTGTAATTATTTCTCCCTCTCTTGCTCCCCTTCCCCGCCATTCTCAAATTGAATGCCGTTTCTGCGCATGCGCATAGCGGACGTCATCGGATTGTGCAAAACGGCAATCCTCTTTGAACAGGACACGGTAATTATAGCGCTTTTATGAACAGATTAAGACGATGCTCTTCCGTTTTCCTGCGTAATGGAGATATTATGATTATGATGATGACGTCGTCGAGAGCAGGGTTGGAGGGAGAGAAGGGGGTGTCAATTCAGTTGCTGTCGCCGCCTCCAAAGCGCTCTGATAACTGGTATAACGATTATCGTGATTATGTGTTTCGAGTGTACGCGTAGTCCTCCATTAACTGACTGGCTGCGGAATTGTTTAATTGCCGGTGGCCGCATCGATATATATTAATCGGAGTATCGATTTCGAATAGATCATTTATCCAAAAGTGGCCTCTCAAACGAGGAGTCTGAAGTTGGTGTGTGATTTTTTCTAGTGTATATTTTGCAACCAAGCTGATGTGAAAGTAGCCCAATTTTCAGACGCTCACAAACTTTTGAATCCCGAAATGGCGTCATCTATTGCCAATACTTGGATGAACATCCCTTCAACGACTCTCCATGATTGCCCCGCGCTCCTTGGAATTTTAGATCCCCGATGAAAGCTAACAATGGACCCCGGTCACACGTTCGTGATGCATCCTATGAAAATATCAGATAATTCGTCGCCCCGATCAAGAATCATTATGGCTAATCTTTAAATTCGGATCGACGGCATACCTTTTCTAAGACGACGGCCACCTTCCTGGGGGAACGTCTTAAACTTTCAACGAGAAACGGACTGGAAATTTATTCGCTCAATTTCCGTTCCAGTTCTTTCAGTACGGAAGGCCATTTTCGTAGACCTTTTCGAAATTCCGTTTAACGAATTGGCGGAATGAATCTTTTTCACATTTCCAATCTGATGTTGGACGAAGCATAGTTTTTGCACTACTTTTGCTATAGTTGGCACTCGAACGTTTTAGCAATAATAATAAAAATGAATTTACTTTCGAGGACGATCTACATGGCATGCTCGTCGTGTAAAGCTCGTGATACGATAAGTGTCATTTGATGACCTGCTGCAGCTTCAAAGAAACGGCTGGCGCACCTAAATGACGTCATTCGTGAAACGTTCACGTTAACGCTCGTCACATTTATTCTCCTCATTTATTTTCGGCTTCGCGGAGATGGACTATAAAATATATCTACCAGTATATAAACGAAATGAAAATGGAAGGATTTTATTCGCCGGGTGTTATTATTTTTTTTCTTTCTCTTTTCGTTGGATAATTTCGTGTCTACTGTCTTATATGTCTTTGGCGCGCGTACCGATTGTAAAAAGTAACGGGTCCCCACCTCCCCCGCTTCGCTATGAAACGCGAAAATAGTTTCGTCACATTATGCAGTTTTATAATAATTGGAAAAGTTGATTGTGCCAAAAAAAAATTGATGGGCGATGCGAAATTAGACCCGTAATTCTTTCTTCGTCGTTTCCGGTTAAACCCGATTGGCTGTTAAATTCTCGTCTATTTGCGAGCAGATCTGTGGGGTTGGGTGAGGTCTGTCGATGTCATTTAATGCGCTGTTCAGCCAGGGTGAGCTGGTTTGTAGGGTGAAAAATCAGGAACGTAGTTGCTGGTTTGAAGGGAACGCAGGACAGAATCCAGGATGCTATTCAAACGCATTTTGCACGTCTGGACCGTGGAAACATAATATTTTGAAGTATGATAGTCGAATCAGTTTTATTTATCTATTTATTCCAAGTAAGAATTTGTGCAAATTTCATTGCACTGTGTTTCGCCGTTCGTAAACTATCGATTTTACATGTACACAGAAACACCAACTTCATTACAATATATAGTATTTATTGGTTTATTTTTTGTAGATGTATAAAATACATATTCTTGGAATTCGAATGATGAAATTTCCTATTATGCTTTCACATTAATGGTGTTGCTACTACTAATTTTTTATTCGATTTTCAGTTAGCAGAATTATGATATTTATTTTTACTCGAGATCTTTCTCGCAGTTGGTAGGACAAATTTCGTTAATTTCTGGCGCCAGGTCACCCTACCGTGATTACATTTACGGATTCAACAAATGACATTTCTTCATCTTAATTTTGCATCATCAGCGTTTTCCCCGAATCACGCGCGCCCCCTGCCGGAACGCCCAGTCTTATTCTCCGAGCCCTGTGTCTATTCTGATTCGGTTCCGGCTCGCTCGGCATCTGAGACCGGATTTTAACGTCCATGTCGATAAACTGCAGCAATATCATTGTCAGTTAGTTCCTACAGTGACGCCATTTTAAATCTGCGGAGAACGCACTTTAAAGTATGCTCGAAAAGTCTATCTGTTGAGCAAGCAAAGACATTTTTCTTGAGGACGATGGCTTTGGCGCGCAGGACATCAGGACCAACAATCTAGACAACCCCCCATAGTTCGGATTACTTCGCTTCGCCGAATGACCACACCAGTGACTCACTACAGAGTATTGAAATTAATTGATAGTTTTGTAAACCATCTAAGTCGTCGAGAATGGTTTGAGAGAGATCCTGAGACGACGTCAGGCTAAACCGGCGCCATTTCCAGGAGTTATTAATCCGGCCCCTTTCGATCATCTACGGCGCACGCGCAGTGGAAATACATATATTTTCGGGAGCCCTCCTGCCCCTTTTTTTTCTCCAGTTGGCCCCGGCCCGTCCGTCCTTTTGCTTCCGTCTCCGTCGCCTTTTAAACGGTGGCGTCGTCTCATTGCTCTCATTGCACGCGGCACGCTCTGCCCATTAAATCCTACATGAATCTTGTTTATTGGGTCATTAGACCATGTTTAAATGGAAATTGTAGATGGCGACTGGCGATACGTTACAATATAATTTCGGATGAGGTGGAGGAGGCGAGAGCTAGAGAGAGAGAGAGAAAAGGGTTTTTGGCCGTACGCCCTCGTGACTGTGCGACTGATCGCGCCCGTAGCGTTTGGCGCCCTCTGTCGGCCTTCTGTTTCATCTCCGTGTACCGCACTGAGCATCAATGCTCTAGATTCTATAACAATGTCAATTAGATTCTAGATTTTGTGTGGACTTATTGTGTAGCGCCATTCCACAGTTTTTTTTCTGGCCTACTAATTTTATTCGTAACGTTTGGGTTTAAGGGTTTAAGAGTAGTGCTAACATTTAATACGCATTCCAGCAAAGTCTTAAAGTTTAATAGGATTTCCGTAATGCAGTAAAACGGCTTCCATGAAATTCTTAAAAATTAATGGTCCTCCATAAACAATTCCCGTGCAGAAGTCTTATAAAGGGGAAAACGTTTTGGCGTCTTGGTTTTTTGTCCTCTAGTTTGATAAAATGGCGCCACGTCTTGTGTTTATGTTTTTGTGGTTATATCGGCGACATTCGATTTTGGTTCATGTGGTTTCACGTTTTGTAGCTATAGGTGGTGCTGTTGTGTTGGTAGGTTGCATTCTTTTTTAAATAGATGAATCCCGGCGCCCACTAGATAGAATACTAATGGTCCATATAGATGGTAGGGCGATGAGGGAGTGTGGAAGGGGAAAGAGAATGGAGAATATTTTTGGAATTCTCGGTTTCGTCTGGCGATTTCTTTCTCAATCTCGCCTCCTTTTCCGCTAGATGAAGTTTGTTCGTGTTCGAACCAGAAACTGTAGATTGTGTAATTTTGTTGTCAACGTACTGTCACATTTCAGATTTGTATCCAAAAATATCTACCGGTAAGCGAAATCTACTTATTGGTCGGGATGTTCTGGCATAGGCCACTGGCATCCGGTTTTCTCGAAGATCTTTCGGTGACACGGGTGAAGCGCCCTTAAATTTTTAATTTTTATTTATTTAAGAGAATTCCAACAGACCTTTCAGTCTTAAGCAATGTCTCGATTGAATTTCCAATAGCTTGATCATTTTTCTTTCGCTCGTATTTGTCTAACTGTCTCAGTTGTGCACAATTTTTATAAAATCTAACAACTACCAGATCGCGTCACAAGGAGACTCAATGTGATCGAGGTATTAGAATCCCTATGTGTGGCGCAGTGCACACTGTTGGGCTGCGAGAAAATATTCTCATTCCATGTTCAGAGTAGGTTGAGAAAGTGATGTAGAGATTAAATCTAAGATGTATCCCTATTCTGTATTTCACATCCCCCTTCTGTGAAAACACGACTGAAAAATGAAAGTCACTAAAGTGTTTCAAATTGTCTCCGAAGAAAGAAAGACGGAAGTGAAACCATGATAACGAACATACTTTTTTACGCGTGCCCTACCATAACCCCCAACAACAGGGTTGTAAATCTATGAAAGAGTGCGAATTACCTTTGCAGTTTAAATGAGTGCCAGACGAACTAGACTTTTGGCATTACGGTTATAAGCGAAAGAGCTATTTGGATCCGCCGCTCTACATAGCGCGCCATTCTCAGACAACCCCTACTGTACACCCTTCCTTCGCCTAATTCCCCCTCATTTATCTCAGAAGATCCCCCCCCCATCCCACACACACACACACACACACATTTCCACCACCCCTAAATTGTACGTCATTCCCTGTCGTCATTACTTTTTCGAAATGGTATAATATAAAGGTAATTGGGTCTTAGAGAAATGATCGTCGATAATTAAATTTCAACTATCCTACCCCGCTGAGTCCCTCTCCCCTCCCCTCCCCTCCACCATCCCGTATAAAAATACCGTTTCACTTCATTTCGTCGATCTTAGCAGCTTTCCAGATTATTCGACTCTCCAGTTCATCCATCGCCAATTATATGGCGCAAAAAGATGGCGCAAGAAGGATCGGTAACGGGATCGGATTTTTCTGGGTGAACGCTGGAAAAAAAATGGGCTTGTCGATTTAGTGCATTCTAGTGTGAGATTGAGAAATTTGAACGAAAATCTCAGAAATTGGTCACCATTTTGTGATGCAGTGGAACTTGGATCCGCACTGGTGGTTTAATATCAAATAATAATTTAAAATTGGCATTAAATTTCCAACCGACGCACGAGTTTAAATGTTTTGGCCCTGATCGTCGCCACTAAGCCAGGGTTCAAACAAGGAAAAATATAACGCCATTTCCTTTATTGCCAAGAGGTCTTCCACTTTTAAAACACCTGGCGCGTAGCTGCCTGCTTCTTTATATCCCTGCATCATAATAATGGCTTTACCGACAGAGTCTGTGTGTATTTCGACTTCAACTTGAGCGCCTTGTTGCAGTAGTACAAACGTACTTGGCTGAGAGTGGGTGTGTCGAAAAGGGGCTGGTTTTCACTCCCCGACAACTCCCTCTCACATCCCTAGTTCTCCTCTCACTGAAAGTGAAGAGGAGGAGGGGAGCATCGTTTATATTACAAATTCTTTATGATGGGCCAAGCACAATAACATCACCAAAGATTAAGATTTTCCACCGTCTCGAAAATATCTCTGTGCGCATGAGGACCACGCATGATATCTCCTCCTTAGACTCGGAACCAAAACTGAGCAACCATCGCGATTGTTATTATTTATGGTCGGAAGAGCTTCTTCTGGTTGCGGGATTCGACCACTGGACGCTTGACTTTCCGGGTCAGTGATCTCATTTATAGCTGTACTGGACTTATTATAAGTTATAAATTATTTTCGTGACATATTTTATGACACGATTTTTGTTAATTGCTGATTGGGGTTTATTTAGGGGTTAGTTACATTAATTAATGTCTCCGTTATAATCGCAGATTATATAAGCTAGGCTATAAATACCCATATTTAATTGGAATTGAAAAAATCACTGATTTTAATTGTTGGTTAAATATTCTGATACGTATTTTAATGCGGGTTAAAAAGGACGTCATACGCCGAATTAAAAAGATGGCTTTTTAATTGTGGGTTTAAATAGGGTTTAAATATGGTTTTAATTTTTAATAGGTTAATATTTAATATTTGTGGGTTAAAATACATTTTCTTAACTAGACTATATTTAAAATATGGTTTTAATTTTTAATAGGTTAATATTTAATATTTGTGGGTTAAAATACATTTTCTTAACTAGACTATATTTAAATTATCTCCTTTAAATGTAGTCTATTTGTATTTATTTATTTATTTAAAATACACATTTATAATTCCGGATTTAGACGAAACTAGTTCAGCTTCCACAGGACTTTTTTATCCCCTATCACTTGAGTCTCTGCACTACAGCCGTATCTGTAACCCTCTTAGTGCTTAGGCACTATCCGAGGGACATCTTGCCGACTTCCGTTGAGTTCTCGTGCGGGAAGGACACCCATGGCCATGGATGTCTTTCCCGTTCCCCTGTATGGTTTTTTGAAATGTTTGTTAAGGAGGTTCACCGGTGATTCACCATCGTAACCTTCTCCCCTCCCTGGTAAGGCAACCTGGAAAATTTTCCTAACCTAGGGGCAGCCTAGGAAAGGGATCTTTAACGTCCCGAAATCGTTCACAGGTACGGGTCATGATTTTACTTATATTCCTAAAGATGGCGTGTGAAGGAATTTCTCTCGCCCGAAAAATTCCGAAAGTGTTGGGCGGAATCGAAACCGCGATCACGGGCCACGAGGAACTCACTCTATCCTCTCAACCACTCGACACCTCTCCCTATACATATGTCCATTCCCTGTTTTCCCTTCATCGGTTCACGGAACCTTCAAAAATTGCACACGTACCCCTTATGGCAGAAGTGACATGATTTCTGATATAAGTACGAGCATCTGCCTCTAGGAGCGCTTTGCGGGTCCAACTCTATTAGCCGCGTATGGGGATAGCTATAAATCTGACGCCGAGCGGAGGCCCTATGTAAACTCCCCGCCCTCCCTGTGGTACTCGACGCCTGTGACGCCGATGCGAGGTCCCGTTTCCGACGTGTCACTCATCGTCATGGTCGACACTCCCCGACGCGTTGTATGATCCGAAATTAGAGACAGCGACGCGTCGCACTAACGCCGCAGTTAATTAATTTTAGAGAGAATTAATAGCAGGGGATTTATGGGGGGGAGGGGGGAATGTTGGGCGTGGAGGATGGGGGAAGGGGTGGTGGTGGAATGGGGGAAAGGGGTTAGAGTATGGGGTACGGAAAGAGCTTGAATGTGGCTGCCACCGATCAGACGTCCTGTGCCCGGACTGCGCAGTGACACCGTACACTCTGTCAATCGTTCACTGCAAATGTGGGCGACTTAGCTTAGATGTTGTCTCATTTTTTTCGAGATTTTTGGCGTCACCTATACGATCTTTCTCGTCGGTTTTTAGACATAATATGTAGAAAATGTATACAAGTATATCTTCGCGACATATACAACGGTACTTGGATATAAATTTGGTGTCGTTTCTACTGATAACCGGAGGTCGTCCTTTTCAGATTTATTTCTACGGATTAAAAAAAATACCCGGCCATAGACCCCAGTCGGGGTTGCTTGTGGGTCCATATTGTAAATCCATATTGTCATCATCAATGTATTGACAATAGTATATGTTCATGCTACTGTGAATGTTTATTCGTGTGTCAATGTTTAATCGTGCACGTATTTATTTTTATTGTGTCTCTATTCTATCAGTCGCATGACATATTCATCCCCCATTGCAGGACCCCATGGCGTGGGCCTTTGTCTCATTTAATGTCAATTTGCTGTTGTTCGATAGGCCTCATCGAACCATTCAGTCGGCTGGCGGAAATTGCATATTAATGCGGTTTTCTGTCTATGAATAGTGCATGGGATAGTTTAGTCTATAGTGCTACCCTGTATACCAGTATGTACATGTAGAATGCTTTTGTGGCGACGTGTTGATAGGCCATTAATTGGCCGAATATACATGTAAATCGCACCTGCATTATTGAATTTGGGACGAGTCATCCAGAGACCTGGGAACCTATTTTGAACGATACTGTATCCAGGTACAGTAGTGCAAACTGCAAAACGTTGATTGGTTGATCATTGACTACATAACGAAAATGTCACAAAATCAGCTAAGGACAACTTTCTGTAGATTGTAATATGTAGTTCCGTAGTTCAAAATAGGCTCACATGTCCCATTTGCAGAACATTTCTAATTTATTCAAGGGATTAACTACCGCGCTTTAACGGTTAGCCAAACAAAATATTAAGCTATTTGCGCAGATGATTAGTAAAAGCCACTACAATTTTAAAATCTGTTTAGAATTCAGGATGGGTTATTAGGATTTCCGACTATTGTGCACGAAATTGGCAATTTTGTCAAGACGAAACGAGAAATTGTATATCAGAGCTGTCCTCTATGCTCCAGTAATTGCGCCATCTTCATTTACATCTTCGAATCTCGTTCAACATTTTCGCCAGTACCCCGGAATCGAAATTATTCGAGAGCCCGCGCCGGGAAACGAACACGGGACCGCCGAACCACGGTCAGTCGCAATACCTTCTGGGCTACGACGAGTCGTACTGTGTTCAATTTGGTTTCAGCTGTATAAATTAAATGCCTTCTTTTCAAAATTGAAACTGTTTTTCGTCATATAGAAAACTTTCAAAACCTTTTTTTTATTTAAATTTGGTGCGTAAAGTTCACGGTTCACGGAAGTTCACGGAAAATAAACTGGTGTGAATTGGGGGTGTATCTCCCCTGGAGCATGTTTATGATTAAGCAGATACATAAACAGGTTGCGAGACACGCTGATCGATCGGCGGTGCGCACTATATAGCATCGATCAGATCCGTCGCCACCCCTTACCCCCACCCACCACCACCACCACCACCTCCCTCCACCCCTAAATCCATCGCGTGAGACCTTCACCAGATGCTGTTCCGGTTTTTGCATTGTTGAACGGGGATTCAACACGACAGCCGCAATAATGCTCGGCCGGGGATGATGAGATGCGATTTGGCGTTGCCATAAAGGTCACGTTCAAATGATTCTCAGCTCACCGCTGGTCCAGCAGAAAAAGCAGAGCGTTTCAAACTTGTATACAAAAATGTCAAGAATTTCATGAACTTAAGCCCATTGTCACGTTTTTGCTTCATTGTCAGTTTGTTTGGACCTATCGAGCACATGCGTGGAAAGTTTTCAAATGTCTTCGACCAAACAAAACGACATTTCGATGAAGCAAAACGTGAAATGTTCTCTACAGTTGATGGTTCTTTAAGTGTTCTTAAGCTTTCGATTGCGTGTGCGCTTAGTTGTACATGTGTGAGTGGTGTATAATTAAATTTTTCGATTGTTCATGTGGTAATCCGTATGGTATTACGTGAAAAAATGTTTCCCTGCACAATACCTTTTCGTGAAACGATTATGTGTACGCGGTTCAGTCAGTATCCCGAGTCTGTGCTCGTCTTTTGCGTTGTCTACTTGACCCGGCGTCTTCTGCGTGAGGATTTCGCCATCTCTCTGTTGTCTTGAATTTCCCATCTGCTCCCTTTTTCGGAATTCATAAACGCTAAGACTTTTGAATTCGTGTCCGCTCCCTGCCCACTGCTTCTTGAAAATAATCGTGAAAATTCCTTTCTCTTGTTCTCTTTCCCAGATCGCTTTACGACAACAACATCCGCTCGTTGGCCAACGGCACCTTCGACCCGCTCAAGAGCATCCAGACCCTGTGAGTACTGAACGACCTTTAATTTTTAATAATTTTCCATTTCCTCGTCTAGTCTGACAGCGTCCTCCCTCGACCACCGATTTCACTTCACCGTTAGGCCGCAGACCCTTCTTGAAACTCCCATACACTCGAAATTTCTATTTGTACTCTGTAGTTGTGAAAAATGTCATTAGGTTGTTCACGGTACGAAAAATCATGAAATTGAAATTTGTTAGAAAATCGACACTAGAAGAGACACATTTTAAAAATCACTTGAGCTATTTCTACCCTTTTTATTGCCGTGGCCAAATTGAGACCATTTTCTGGTTTTAAAAATGATAATATTTTAGTACGTGTACTTAACATAATCTCCGTCAATTGTGTTTATCCTGAAATAATCACTCCTGGCGTATCAGGAATTTTGTTTAATTGTTAATCGTTTAACCCTGTCAAGGATTCCATTTTGTTATGACGATTTAAAAAAATATCTTTTCACTTATATGGTTAAATGGAGAAACTTAACGGTTTTACTTTAGTATTAGTCAATATGGTTTTTTTTAACTCTTCAAGAAATTTATACTTTCAATCAAAAACTAAATAGCTTTCCTGGTTTTGAATAACGTTTATTACGTACATGTACATGAAATCATGTATGTAACGAGCTTGCCTAATAATAAAACTTCAAATTAATTCAAAACCTGCAAGAATTTTCTTCGCTCTCCTGAATTAAGAAATACACTACAGTGAAGGAATCTAAAAAAATAATAAGTCTGTAAATACTATGCGATCAAATATGTATCACTATTCGGATATGATATCCTTACGTGCGCCTGTTAGGTAGACGACTGCGGCAAAACTGCGTTATTTGCGCCGGGTGCTCAGGATAGTTTTCGCGAGACCCATTCTATAGATGTTATGAACCCGAAATATTTGGATGAGTTGTGGGGTTCCGGGATGTCAAGGTAAAGTGCTCCGCTTATTGCGAACAGCTCTGGGGCGGATAGGATGGCTGCAATTCCGCTCGTCGTGTTTAAAGCAATTTAATGTCGGACCTTCTGTAATTGACGTGATCAGGTCACGCGAGGCTTAACCTCAGTGACCGAACAAAGCTGTTTGTTAGCAGGATGGCTCCCAACTTGGACACGTTGAGCTTGGCATTCATTATTTAGGTCCCCGGACATTTGTAGTGCAGGGCTGAGGGCGCACATTTCGAGGCCCAGTTAATTTTTAAAATTGCTTGCGCTGATATCCTAAAAAAAACCCCCAGCTTAAGTGAATATTCGGCACTGTTTAGTGGTTCGTCGGAGAAACATTAGGGTGTCGATTCGTAGAACCAATTCGATGTCTTAATAAAACTTTAGGAATCACCTTTCCCTAGAAACCACTAAGCTGTACTTCAGCAAAGTGAATCGCGAATCTTTTTATTAAGTTTCAACTATAGGTGGGGTGGTTACGATGATTGAAATAACAAATCCTCGTAACAAATCCTTATAGGTGGGGTGGTTACGATGATTGAAATAACAATTTTATATCTCTGAAATGGTTTCTCAGAATACAAACGTTTTTTGGTCGACACGGGGTTGAGTTTTGGAATAATAATACTAATGTGACGAAATTTACGATTTGGTCGTTCACATTTCTAAAAAATAGTTTTCACTAAAATATCCAATTACATTTAACTAGTCCTATTAGTTTGTCATATGGATAGGCAGTTGGAGTGTCCTAATCACGGTGTTCAATTCCCGCCTGAGACCTCTGGATGTTTTCGGGTGAGAGAGATTCCTGCACTCGCCATCTTTCGGAATAAAAATTGAGCAGGTGATGACGTCACTGCCGCGAGTCACTGACGTCAGTCACATTTGGCGAGGAAAAGAGGTCTCGAACCGGCGTAGCAGAGTGAGGCGATCTGGTGACGATCTAGTGGCGGGCGAGTATGTTGCTGCCCCGTGTTGCGAGGCAATCACACAGTGCACCAGTCAGACCGTTTTATTGTATAGGATTATAGGGGTCGTCACGCTACATTCGGTATTCATGCGGTGATGTTCTACGCTCGTTCCTGACAGCAGTTCCAAATACAAGTATAATTTCTAACATAGGCAGAACCCCTACAAAAAACGCACCCGTCATTCTTAGTCCCAGAAGTATTTCAATTATTTTGAGCCTTCGAAATTGGAGGCAAAATCAAAGACATCATC
>JAQGBY010005929.1:0-13873 GCA_034698785.1 Mycogona germanica | reverse complement strand
ATGTTTATATTTGTTATCTTTATAATTTAATAATTTAAAATATTCGGGAATGGAAAATAATCGGACTCTTAAATTGTGAATAGTTTGATCACATAAAACTAATCTTAAAAGCATTTTTGTCATTTTGAATTTTTAAATCATAAGATATTAATTAAACTTTTAATTGTTTTAATTGTTAAAAACCTTAATAAAATTAAAATCGGGAATTTGAGATTTTTTTATTTTTGTCTGCCAAATATTTTGCAATTTGTCAAGTGCTTACGGAAATAGCCACCAAAGTGTACTAAAATGGTCAATCTATCTGTTCGCAGGTACCACTGCCACACCTGCAAGATGGTGGATGGCGTGGGTGTGTGCACCACCTGTGCCAAAGTGTGTCACAAGGACCACGACGTCACTTACGCTAAATTCGGCTCATTTTTCTGCGACTGCGGTGCCAAGGAGGACGGTTCCTGCACGGCGTTAGTCAAGCGAACCATCAGCGGCGTGGAATCCGATGCCATGGTGGTCGTCGGATCCTCTCCTTTCTCCTCAGGCAGTGTGCTGCACAGCTCGCTGCGCCGTCGGTCCTCTTCGCCAGCGCCCCACGAGCGCTCGACCTCTGACGGCCGCAGGAACGGTGCCGGATCGTCAGTGCCTGACGATGGCCTCAAGCACCGTCAGATCCTGGCCAAGCAGTTGGACCCGTTGCGCGATAGTATTTTCTCCAGCGTTAGTCTTCAGAAGATCGCCTGCTCTGTTTTCGACCTTCTTCAGAGTCTGGAGCCGGTGGTGGGCAGCAGTTGCTACCAAAACTCACCGGTGGGCAGCAATGCCCGCATCCAGGAGTCGCTAAAGACGCTTCACGAGACTGACAAGACTTTCGAGACATGCGACCAGCTGATGGTGCCCACCCTCGGCTCGCAGGAGGGCGCCTTTGAGAACGTGCGCATGACGTACAGCGGCGACCAGGGCCAGACCATACGCCAGCTGATCGGCGTGCACGTCATCCGCCGTGTGGCAATGTGCGTTCTGGCCTCATCTCAGGGTAAGCGCCAACATCTGGCCGTCAGTCACGAGAAGGGGAAAATCACTATACTGCAGCTGTCCTCGCTTCTCAAGCAAACCGACTCCAGCAAGCGTAAGCTGACACTCACGCGGCTGGCCTCGGCGCCCGTTCCATTCACTGTCCTGTCCATTGCTGGTAACCCGTGTAATGAGGAGTTCCTGGCCGTGTGCGGCCTCAAGGACTGCCACGTTCTCACATTCACACCCTCTGGTGCCATCGCCGATCACCTGGCACTGCAGCCCCAGCCGGCCATCGGTAACTTCATCATCAAGGCCGTGTGGTTACCCGGCTCACAGACTGAGTTGGCCCTTGTTATGCCCGACTTCGTTAAGATTTTCGACTTGGCCGTCGACGTGGTCAAGCCCAACTACTACTTCTTATTGCCCAGCAGCAAGATCCGCGACTGCTGCTTCGCCTTTTTGGACGACGGCCAGCGCCATTTGTTGCTCATGTCCTCCTCTGGTCACATCTACACGCAGCCTCTGTGCGAGGAGAGCACGGCCAAGCACGGACCTTTCTATGTCACCAACGTGCTGGAGGTGAAGCACCCCGAGCTGAAGGATTCAAACAGCCAGATCGGCGGCGGCGGCGTGTCCATCTACTTCTCACACGCTCTCCAGCTGCTCTTCTTTAGCTACGCGCATGGCAAGAGCTACATGAGCCCGTTTCCCAAGATGGTCCAGGAGCTGGACCGACTGCAGGTGATCACTTTCAAGACCAATGGCGGCGGCAAGCCTAACAATCAGCCGCTGTGCCAGTGGTCCGAGATCCAGAACCACCCAGGCCTGGTCTGCTGCCTGACGCAGACAAACAACAATCCCGTCATCCTTATGGTTAAGCCGGACACTGTGTTAGTACAGGAGATCAAGGTGCTGCCGGCCAAAGCCAAGATAACAGACATGGTGGCTGTCCGACACCAGGCCTCCAGCGGAGAGCAGCGCACCACAATCATCCTGCTATGCGAGGACGGCAGTCTGCGCATCTACATGGCCAACGTGGAGCAGACTAACTTCTGGCTCACGCCCACCCACCAACCCATGTATGTGCCGATCAACTCCCGCCCCGCCAAGAAGAAGAAAAGCACAAAACTAGGTGGCCGGCCGTCCGGATCGGTGGCGTTTCCGGTCGACTTCTTCGAGCACAGCCAGGCCATGAGCGACGTTGAGTTCGGCGGCAATGACGTGCTGCAGATCTACCACACTCAACAGATCAAACATCGGCTGCTCACCACTGGCATGTATGTGGCCAGCACCAAACCGGCCGGCTTCGTCATTGAAGTGCTGAATTCTGACACCACCATGGTGATGACCGGCGTGCGGGTGATGGTGGGAAGCCAGGATTTACAAAAGGCCCCCACTTACATGGAGATCTTCAACCGCTCCATGCCGTTGGCGATGACGCGAAGTCGCTGGTTTGATTTTCCGTTCACCCGTGAAGAGTCACTGCAGGCAGACAAGAAAATCAGGTGAGTTGCATTGCACTTTTCTGATTGATTGTAGAATTGGTGCAAATTTGATGGTCGGTCGCTTCATTGTTTTCAGTAATAAATAAGTGCCTGAGCGTAATCAAAATTAGTTTGCTGAATTAAAATCTGCCTTTTTAATAGTGCTTGACCGCAGACATTTTTTATATTGTGTAGCCCAGTATTAAAAAAAAAACGTTTACGTTAGACTGAAAAAAGCTTGTATTGGCCATATACAGTATGAGTGAATCTAATGTTTTTTTTAAATTACATTGACATTAATCTTTTTATGGGTGTTAGCCCTGCAAGAATGAAAAAATAACATAGTTTTTGGCCATAAAGCAACACAATGAACGCTGGTAAAATTTGGTTTGGTAATATTGAATACAAAATTGCAGATCATTTCTTATGATATTTCTTAAGGAGGTCCATTGGCGTGTTCGTCACCCACCCAGAGGTCGACCCGTTCATTTTGCTTATCCCAGACTTAGCTACTTAGGTAGGGCCTATAACGTGTACGTGATAACGCACATGCACGGGTCCCACGGCTTTACTTCCATTCCAAAGGAATGCGTGTGTAGGAATTTCACTCGCCTTAAAAATTCCAAAAGTCTCGGTTGGAAACGGTACTGGTCGGGTTGGCAATCGGATATTAAGAAATTGCGTCAGTTTTCGTTAATCTTAATCACGTTTTATTGCAATTCGTTTTTATATTTAGCAAATTTTGTTTAAACATGTGAATTTCGAAATTGATTTAATTGTGACCCATCTTTCTTTAGACATTTTTTAATAATCTCGCACTCAACATTATTATTCTTCCAGCATCTTCTTCGGGGCAAATTCGTACCCATCTGGCGTCACCATTATCATGGTCGACTCCATCAAAGTGTACGGCAAGACCAAGGACGCGTTCGGATGGCCGGAAGATACGGACGAATTTCCGACCACTTCGCCGCTGACCGCCGCCACCCCCTCCAATGGCAACTCATCCGGAGAGACCGAGAGTGCTGCTGGCGGTGCCCCCGCCCCGCGCTCTTCACTTGACCGACTGCTGGCCGCGTCGCTCGAGCTGCTCGACCACTGCTTTTCACTGATTCCGGCCAGCGAGAGCAAGACTTCCCTGCGTCCGATGGCTGTGGGCCTGGCCACCCAGCTGCTCACCCTGCCCACTACTGTCACCGTGCAGCAGCAGGCCAAGTGTTTGCTCATGTCGCTACTGGCCAACCGAGTCGCCTATCACAACCACAAGGACCAGGCCTTGTTGGCCAGCGTTGCGTCTTGTCTGAAAGTGGATCACGAGGCACGCGCCATCGACCAACTGGATGTGGAGCGTTTCTACAATCTAGTTGTCACTGCCCGATCTGTGGCCGTCGCCCGACCGCACAATCTAGTTCGTTTCGCCGACAACTTGGAGGAGGGGCTGCCATCGACGACGAGCACGGACGAGCACTTAGCCATCGCCGGAAGTCAGGAGAACGCGTCCACCAGCACAGTGTTTAGTTCCCGTCTCGCCCTCTTAGACTCGAGCGAGCGTCGCACCTTCTTAGCCTTGGTCATGGACTCTTTTTGGAAGCTCCATGACTGCCAACCCTGCAACCCGGCCCTGGCACCTGTTAGCCAGCCCGGACTATGCAACCTGGAGGTGATGGTCCAGGCGCTAGTTGACATCATGCCGGCATTTGCTACCTGCGACTTGGACAAGATTGACCTTGTCAGTAAACTCTACACCGAGCTTTTGCTCTGCGAGAACCCGGCCGTTAGCTTCGTTTGCAAGCAGGCACTGACTAGGGCACTGAGGCCCCGCTACCGTCGTCGCCGTGTCTGTATTCCGTCGCCGCCCACCTGCGAGATGGAGGAGCGCAAGCTGTCGCTGCCATTGGCACGAGGCAACTCCTGTGGCTCTGGTTCTGGCCACGAAGAACCGGCAAACGGGGCCGATGCCATGGCTTTACTTCCCGATGCCGCTGCAGCAGCTGCTTCCATTCTATCGTCCAGCCCATTGGAGGCGCTGTTAGCTGGACATGTCAATTTCCAGCCCATGCTAGACATTCCGTCAGATGCTGACGACGAGACCATGGTTGAATTGGCTATCGCGCTCAGTTTACAGGACCATACTGGCTTCCCCGATCATGCCGGCCTGCAGGCCTTCTCTCTGGGCTCGCAGGCGCGGCGCACCTCCTCGCTGGAGCGTGCACAGTTCTCCGACACCACCGCCTCGGCCGGTGTCAGCGACGACGAGGGCAGCACAGCCGCCACTGACGGTTCCACCCTCCGCACACCTCCAGCCGAGCAGGGGGGGAGCGTTGGCTCTGAGAGTGTCGATTCCATTACCGGTGAGCACAATGTGAGTGGGCGCAGCAGCGCCAACGGCGACAACATCCCGGAGAGCACAACCACGGGTGCCCGCAGCGAGACCAGCTCGGTGGGTCATGCCTCCTCCATGCACCCTGACGTGGATGGCTGTGAAGTGGAGGCTGAGGCCGAAATCGACACGGACACTACCGTGCGGCTGCATACCCTGCGCCTGCTCATGCTGGAGAAGTTCCTGCAGCACGTGCCACGCTTGCCGGCACTGGGTGGCATCCGCGCCATTCCCTTCCTGCAGGTCATCATCATGTTGGCTACAGACCTGGACTGCGAGCACGAGAAGGACCGCGCCATCTTAGACAGTCTGCTGCACACCATGATCAGCCAGCTGGACATAACCCTCAAGGAGGCTGACATGTCAGAGCGCAGCGAGCGACACGAGGTTCAGCTGGTAATCATGCGGCTACTGAGCGTGCTCATGTCGCGCAACAAGTCCACTGGCAGCAAGTCGTCATCATCGGCTGTCATAGAGAGCTCTGTCTACATCAGCAATGCCACGGCGGGTGCGCTCATAAGCAGCGGCGCCATTTCCTACTGCCTGCATGTACTCAAGTCCCTGCTAGAGTACTGGAAGAGTTACCACCACGCCGAGGACGCCGGCGCTGCAACTCTGTCCGCCGCCACTGTGGCCACTCTGGCTTCCGTAGCCGGCAACACAAGTTACGGCATCGGCCAGTTGAAGGGCAGCCTGCTACGCCCTCGCCCTACCTTCCCGCTCAACAACATGACGCCTTTTTTCCTGCGCAACTACGTCAAGGGTCACGCCAACGACGTGTTCGAGGCCTACCCGCAGCTGCTCACCGAGATGGTATTGCGCCTGCCCTACCAGATGAAGAAGATCGCCGACAGCAGCGCGGCTGCCACCGCAGGTCCCTCCTCTGCCCCGGTCAGCCTTCAGCCGCCCATGCCCGCCCCTGTATTCGAACAGGGCTGGTTCTACTTCCTGTGCGAGCATATGATGACTCAGCAGACGCCGTTCGTGCGCAAGCAGGTGCGCAAGCTGTTGCTGTTCATCTGCGGCTCCAAGGAACGCTACCGTCAGCTGCGCGATCTCTACGTGCTCGAGTCCAATATAAAAGAGGCCAAGATCCTGTGCGCCCAGGGCGGCTACACCTTCCAGAGTGGCGGAGGAGTTGGCAGTAACAGCGCAGTGGCTGGCAAGTCTGGCGGTCAGGCGAAGCCCACCGTCGCTGCCACCATCTCTCTGCCCTACGACTCGCTCATTACGCTGATTGAGCAGCTGAAGGCCAGTGTGGACATCGCGTCGTCCCGCACCAGCAACTGGCAGGTGAGCTAAATTAATATTTTTAAAATAATCGATTGGTTGTAAACATTAAACAATTTAGTAATTGCAACAACTTTGCAATTTTTTATGAACTTATCGCAGTCCGAAACTACAATGAACATGAATTTCTTAACTGAAATTACTAATAAGACTAAAATTGCAATTTAGATTTACAATACACAATATACGAATACCATTCACGACAGATCTCTTCAAATGTACAATATCTTGGATAACTTTATGGATTTATAATGAATGCTAATTTACTTCAATTATACATCTTGAAGTGTGGCTCAGGTCTTGCAGTTTCTTTGTACTTGCAATATCGTTGCGATGTTCATTAATTATAAATTCCAAATCTTGGGACCACCCTGGTTAATAATTGTTTATTTGCCAGCTCTACTGTCAAACGGACGAGAGCGTACTCCCTTTCCTGTTGCAAGTCAGCTACCTGCTAGACGAAGGCGTCTCTCCTGTCTGCCTCCAACTGCTTCAGTGCGCCCTGTGCAATGTCACCACCACATCCGGCTCGTCCGGCAAGTCGCACCGTCACGCCAGTTCCAGCAAGCAACAACAACTGGACAAGGAGGCGGACAAATCCAATTTGGCAGAATCCGGCGAGGCCAACGACGATGGAAGTGTCACGCCCGAGGAAGAAGTTTCCACTCATCAGTACGCCGCTCTGGTGCAGCAGGTGAGTTAACTATATTCATATAATTTAATATTGACATTTCTTGCATTAAATGCAATGACCTATTTCTTCTATAATACTTCTACAACTTATATAATAACTTTTTTAATTTAATGGAGTACATCGTGTTAGCGCAAAAATTAATAATTTAAGTAGCACTCGTGATATTTTTAATAAGACTTCGAAAGTGACGTTATGGCTTTCCTAATTTGCGACTGTAGATGAACTGTTACCGTTTTATATATATATTCTCAAATTCCTTAAAAGCTGTACGTACTCATATGAACCCATTTCCTCACGTAACTAAGGTGACCAAATACGTGGACCACAATGTGCTGAGTTGCTTCATCAAGTCATTCCTGCTGGAGTCCAACCAGAGCGCCGTGCGCTGGCAGGCGCACTCGCTCCTCCTCAGCCTCTTCTCTCACTCGACCGTCGCCCAGCAGGAGGTACTGCTCAGTCTCATGTGGCGCTTGTGGCCGCAGCTGCCCTCCTACGTGCGCAAGGCGGCCCAGTTCGTGGACCTCCTTGGCTACTTCGCCATCCGTCTGCCACCGGCGCCGGGCAGCGCGGCTGCCCACGAATACGTCGACCGCGCCATTGGTCTGCTGCGCGAGCAAAACCGTATCTTGGCCTACCATCCCAATGGCGCCCTCTATACCACCTTCCAAGGCCTGGTCGAGTTCGACGGCTACTATTTGGAGTCGGAGCCGTGTCTTGTGTGCAACGATCCAGAGGTTTGTCTCGCCCATTCATCTCAATCCAGTCATTTTTATTTTACAGGCATTTTAATTATCGATTTCATTTTACTGGCGTATTTAATTCATACTTGATACATGATAAACCGATCAATGTCGATATTTCTTGTAAACCAAAGTTAAATCCTGGTCAGGGACGGATGATAATTGCGAAGGATATATTGTAGAGTGTTAATTGTTCAGTCAGGGACCGGTGCTTGAATCCCGGGAACTGGGAAAATGTGTTCATCATTATTAGCTCGAGTTCGCCAATCTCTTGTAAAATGGGCGATAAATTGATTAATGGATATTTTGAAGAGAAAATTGCTAAATATTTCGGTCTCTATAGAAGTTTCCGCATGTAACAATCGCCAATTTTATCCGATGTAAGGGAATTGCTAGGACTGCAATTAAAGTCGGTAACGAAATCGTCAATAAACCTAAGTTTATGGCAGATCTTCTCGAATATCTTCAAAGGCTTCAGTATTCGAGAAGATCTGCCGTAAACTTAGGTTTATTGACGATCTCGTTACCGACTTTAATTGCAGTCCTAGCAATTCCCTTACATCGGATTATTAATCACATCGGTATCATATCTACTATTTTTTGTTTAGCCAATTTTATCGTTTTATAATATTTATTCATTTATTTTATTTTTTTATAATTCACTGTTGTGTAATCTTGTGCTCATCTGCAATTGTTCATAGGTGGCGTTGGCCAACGCCAAGTTGTCCGCCCTCAAGATGGACTCGTGCTTCACCACCACGACGCAAATCGTTAAGTTGGTGGGGAGCCACGTCATCTCTCGCATCGTCTTGCGCGTTGGCGACCTCAAGCGGGCCAAGATGGTGCGCACGGTCGTCTTCCACTACAACAACCGTTCGGTGCAGGCCGTGGTCGAGCTGAAGAATCGGCCGGCCATGTGGCACCGGGCGAGGCGTTGTACGCTGGCCGCTGGTCAGTCCGAGCTCAAGGTTGAGTTTCCCTTGCCCATCGTAGCCTGCAACCTGATGATCGAGTACGTGGACTTTTACGAGAACGTGCAGGCCTCTTCGGAAACGCTTCAATGCCCACGATGCAGCGCCTCTGTACCAGCGAACCCGGGTGTGTGCGCCAACTGTGGCGAGAACGTGTTCCAGTGTCACAAATGCAGGTACGTGTTCTGAGCATCATGGCTTAAGTTTTTGAGCAAGGGTGCGTGTCAGGAAGGTCTGCTTTTAAATTATGTATATTTCTAATAATGCATGTAATATTCTAGTTTGCTGCTTGTAGAGATGGTTTTTTCTTTGGCTGGCTAAGTAGTCTTGACGAAGATGTTGGAAATTAATTGAGAATGCATAAGTTCAAAATGTTTAAACTAGTTTCTATATGTAAATGGTTGAATTTTTATAAGTTTTCTATAATTGATGATTTTTATTGTCAAGACTGGTTAACGTAGGTTACATGTTATAGATCAGGTACTTGTCATATTTTGTTTATGCAAAGTTGTATTTTTTAGAGAGGTTGAGCTGGATGGTTAAAATTTTTTTTTTGTTCTAATCAGCTGTAGTCAACCGTACTACAGGCGTTCTGTACCCCTCTTGGTGCTTATAGGCATTATGAGATGGGCACATTTTTTCCGGTTCCCGGAATCGAAATTATCGAGAGCCCGCGCCGGGAATCGAACTCGGGACCGCCAAGCCACAGTCAGTCGCAATACCGACTGGGCTACGACGAGTCGTACAATATCACATTTTCTTCACCATGTAAATTTCTTACCAAGATGGATGAATTACACGAATTTTCAAGGTGACACTGTTATTCTAATCTAATCTACCTCATGAAGGGCTATCAACTATGACGAGAAGGACCCCTTCCTATGCAACACCTGCGGATTCTGCAAGTACGCCAAGTTTGACTACACCTTGACTGTCAAGCCGTGTTGCGCCGTCGATCCAATCGAGAATGAGGAAGATCGCAAGAAGGCGGTGGCACTGATCAACACGCTTTTGGAGAAGGCCGATCGACTTTATCGTCAGCTGTTGGCCAATAAGCCTTTTCTCGAGGTACATGTTAAGTCTACATGGACATTTTTGGCTAACCTAGTTTTAGTTGCGTGAATTACATAAATGTTACAATAATTATAATATCACCCAGACGTCCTATAAATCTTTCTCATCTGCTTTATAGTAGTGGTTGTGACATTTTTTTGTTCATGTGTGTGCACAAGTGAAAGTACAAGACTTTCACTAACAGATTACAAATTGTATCCCATTTTTCCACAATTAGTCTCTACTGGCCAGGATCAGCGAGCACAGCTTCGACGGGCCAGGAGAGGAGGGCGGTGGACTCGGCAGTATTGCCATTGCAGTCGCCAACGCCCCGACAACTGCGGCTACCGGATCGTCCGGCGTGAACAAGGCCATACAGCAGCTCGCCCAGCGCTACTGCAGCGACTGCAAGTCGGCCTACGAAGAGCTGGGAAAGATCATCCAGAAGGTGTTGGCCACGCGCAAAGAGCTGGTCGAGTACGACCGACACCAAAAGTACTCCAAGGTGCGACCAGCCGGTCCATCTACACCGGTCAGTCGCGAGTCGCTGCTCAGGGCGCTGTCCGGTCCCAGCGTCGACGAACCGCAGAGTTTGTCATCGGGAAGGTAAGCAATTACTTCATCCAGAATTTATTGAATGTATTTATGTAAATGTGAATATGGTACTGTGGGACAATATATTCACCCTGTATTTGAAAAACGAATTCTTTGAGCGTAGGCTAATCGGAGAAAAACTTAATTTGCTTGATTTTGCTACTAGTACTACTACTATGGTTTTGCTATAGAGATCTCGCTGAAATGTGTAAAATGAGAACTTAATTTTCATTGTCCGGTTTTTTCCCCCATCAGATGTTACGGATGTGCCAGCGCAGCCACCGAGCATTGCATTACTCTACTCCGTGCTTTGGCTACTAATGCGCACACTAGACAGGTTCAGTGTGGCCAGGGTCTCATCAGAGAGTTGGTCGACTACAACTTGCGTCGGGGATCCGTACAGGTGAACAGATTTATTTTTATTCTCCTGTTCGAAAATATGACTTAGGAAATATTCTGGAAGTGTGGCTGGCTGTAGAATACCTAAAATCAGAGACAATAAATGGAAGGAAAGATATTGAGAAACAGTTGTTTAACTGGATGTAAACGGTGAAATTTATGAAGATCAATTTAGTTAGTAAAAATGATAATGTCCAATTGTGAGTTTTTCAATACGTAAGAGCCGTTATTGTTCTGCTCTTATAATAAAAAAAAACCTCACGACTTGATTATCATGAGAGACACTTAAAATTCATTAAAAATGGATACTTCGTTAAAAATGGATATTTAGTATTGCAATATCAGTTAACGTTCTACATTGTTTTTATCTCAGGTTTGCTTCGAAGTCCGACAGTTGCTGTGCCTGCTTACCAGGGACAACCTGAGTGGAACCGAGGAACTCAACTCCATAATTATGGAGAAAGTCACTCTGGCGATCCGCAGTCAGCTTAACAGTCCCGACTTCGCCTCGTCCGTACACTACGAGATGGCGCTGCTGGCGTCGTCTGTCCAGCGAAACGACAGCTGCTGGGAGCAACGATTGAGGTTCGACGATCGTGTCGACCATATTCCGTTTCACGACTTAATCCGCTGCTGCATTTAATTCATAACTATTTGTTGTCGTTGCAGATGCGTCTTGAACCTGTTCCTGCTCGGCGTGAACTCCAAAAGCCCGGTTGTCATGGAGACCATCACCGTGCCATGCCTGTGCATTCTGCAGTCGCTCATTCGACCGTCACCACCCACAAGCAAGAAAAACAAGGATAAGCTCATCGAAACGTTGTCGACTGTCAAAATAGAAGGTGAACCATCGTTATCATGTTTATTCTAAACACCTGTTGGTATTTCGGTGGAGAACTATGGTCTCCGTACGGTGGAAGCTGAGCCAGTTTTTCTGTCTTAGGCACCGATGTTCGTATCGATCTCCGCAAGTGGTTGGACGGCGACCCGCATCACTCGTTTGCCCAGTGGAAGCAGCGTGTACCCCCAGTAGTCGCTCTGCCCGCCATCCCTACCAGCGCAGTACCGGCGAGCGGTAGTGCGCCGGTGTCGACGGCAGCTCCGAAGAAGGCGGCGACCGAGGGCACCAAGAAAGAGGCGTCCCGCGAGCACTTCCTGGCAGAGAAGTACGGCTCCAGGTGGCGGCACCGCGCGCGGAAGGACGTGGTTCCCATTAAGCTGGTGGACTCTGAGTGGCTGCGGCACATCATGTTCAATCCGCCGTCGCATGCCGCCAGACTGGAGGCCTGCAACATGGTTGGGGCTCTGTGTGTTATCCCCACCCGAAAGAAAGAGGTTCGCAATTTCTTATCACTGTGTGGTTGAGTGTGTTTTAAATTAAAATGTAACAGTTAGGGTGTTACGCTGTAGGTGTCTCCTCGCTTCGGCGATTTTAATTTTTCAGCACTAATGTTGTATACACTACATTGAATTTCGATTTCATCGTTGCTTTAAGAATTTTTTTCGAGAATGTTCTTTTCTAATTGGATTTTGCCTTATTTTCTTTGCGTCTATTGCTTATTCCACTACCCCCTAGATTTTGGATCTCTTGACCACGTTCTTGAACGATCTTGGAAAGTGTGGAGAGAGCGCCGCAGAATTTCTAGGTCTCTACGAGAGTCTGATCAAGCCGGCGCAGTGGAAATCGTACTTGGCCATCCGAAATGTCCTACCCCTCATCGGAAACCTGATCACCAAGGAAATATCCTACCTGACCATGTTGGAGGAGACTACTCTCAAGTCAGACCTGTCCGAAGGTGCGACTAGCTCATGTTATAATTTTTATTGATTATGTGCTTTCCCTGGCGCGTTTGGAGTCTCAACATTAAATTGTCGTCTTGCTAATAGGTTACGCCTTAAAAATGTTGACCGAGCTGCTGGCTTCCTTCATTGAGCAGGACAACATTCGCAGACACTATAAGAGCCGCCTGGTCGGAACCGTGCTCAACGGCTATCTGAGTCTTCGCAAACTAGTCATACAGCGAACCAAATTAGTCGACGACACACAGGAGAAGCTCCTGGAGCTGCTAGAAGAGATGACCACAGGTGAGTTGTCTTTAAATGTTTGCTACCGTCTGATTAGGTCGATTTTAATGAAAGAACACTTTGCATGTGGCTCTGACTGTCTGTGGTGGCGAAAGCAAAAAAAATATCGATTATTACTAACATTTTATAATTAATTCCGAAATGAGTTATGCAAAATTGTTTATTGAGTTGAACAGTAAATATAGATAATTAATTCATATTTAATGTCCTTGTGAAATCTAAAATAAGGACATTTTAGCTTTTATTTTTTTAAATCTGTAAGAAACAAATGATTTAATTGGCGTTGGTAAATTGTATCTAGGAAACGAAGCTGAAACTCAAGCGTTTATGTCTGTGTGTGTGGAAACCGTGAAGAAATATCCGCTGGACGATTTCAGGACCCCGGTGTTTATTTTTGAGAGGTTGTGCTCCATGATCTATCCAGTAAGTATTAATGCATCAAGTGCTTAGATATCGAATTCTTAACGATATACTAATCTCCAAAACAGAAAAAAATTATTAATTTTCAACCATTCTGGAATCACCTGGTGTTACTAGAACAATAACAATAAAACATGCGTAAGTGAGAACCCTGCGAGTACCCCAAATAGTACAGATTTAATTTCTTAATCATTTACAAAACGCATATTTCTTTTTAATGCTTCTATTTCATATTGTAATTATTTTCTTCTAAATTTAATATTTAAATAAGTAGCCTGGAATATACAAATTTCTAGCGTGAGTCAAATCACACAAGTGAATCCAAGATCAGGATATGTAACTAAGTCGTAAATCATTTCCACGCAGGAGGAGAACGACATGGGCGAGTTTCTAGTCACGCTGGAGAAGGATCCACAGCAGGAGGACTTTTTGCAGGGCCGCATGTTGGGCAACCCGTACAGCTCCAATGAACCGGGTCTGGGTCCACTGATGCGCGACATCAAGAATAAGGTGTGCCAGGATTGCGAGCTGGTGGCGCTGTTGGAGGACGACAATGGCATGGAGCTGCTGGTCAACAACAAGATCATTAGTCTGGATCTGGCTGTCAAGGAGGTGTACAAGCGGGTGTGGCTAAGCGACTGTCCGGAAGGTGGCGAGTCTATGCGTATTATGTATCGCATGCGCGGTCTGCTGGGCGACGCCACCGAGGAGTTCATCGAGTCGCTGGACGCGCGCAGCAGCGAGGAAGTGGACGC
>JAQGBY010005928.1:0-13875 GCA_034698785.1 Mycogona germanica | reverse complement strand
CAAAATGAGCAGGTCGCCTCCTGGGGGGGCTTTGAGCGGTTAAATCAAGCGGTATACCCCTTAACAAATAATAATAATTAAAAAAAAGAAGTAAAGCCGTGGGAGACATTATTTCTTCTAGTTTCATTTCCAGTGGAGTTCGTTTGTAATATTTTATTAATCATTAAAGGTTCTCCGGTTTGCGCGGCAACTCACTCGCAAAAGGTTTTAATGTTTTCTCGTTAGGTGGCGCCGCGTAAGCGAATGTTGCGCCGTCTGACGTCGTATTATAATTATCCGAGTATTCGCCTCGTGAAATGATCAAATTGTGCAATTTGCTAATTTTCTTAAGGTTATTCGAACGTTGAAGGAGAAAGTGGAAGACATCAGTCACGTCATTCTGCATTATCAGGAAAAACTGCGCTACACCGAAGAAGTGTTGGGGAAACGCTGAACCCAGAAATTAAAACACAATATACGAGTAAACATAAAATAAGATAAGATATTAAAACCAGTCCAATGTCTCAACGCACCCCTCTATCCAAACAGACACGCGTCTCAAACGGAATTCGAACCGAACATCTCATCATTTCCTGTACGCTCACCAATACTAATAAGAAAATGTGATTCAAGCATAGAATTATCTAATATTAATTTAGTGAATACGCCACAATGTTCAAATTAGAAACAGGATGAGAGGAATGCTGGACGCAACCTAACCTAACCAATATTGTCTAGCGCCATATTGGTTTTGCGTCCAGCAATCATCCTGTTTCTAAATATAATTATCCTACTTTAAAAAACTATGGACATCTTTTTCATCCTTTTGATATTTTGTTTCAGCATTTTCTTAATCGTTTGTCCTCGTTAAAACTCAAAATGAATAAAAAAAAGTATCCCCAACAATCGTGAGTTTTTCAGTTTTCTGAGCATTTGATGAAATAATGACCTCGTTTGTGTGACCTTTTATGTTGTAATAACAATAATGAGAAACAATACAAAATTGTGATTCACATTTGCATTGGTGGTTAAGAGTGCTGGCATTGCTGGTTGCCGTAGAAGAAATTGCAAATGGCTGCTCGTATCATATAATGTATAATGTATAATATTTGGTTAACCCTTTAACCGGCCAATTGATTTTCAAAAACCCACATCCTGACATACAATTTTTTTTTAAATTGATACCCCAAACGTAAACAGTTACAAAACAAACGAAACAAAACGTATTTTTTAAAATTATTTTTGAAATCTCACAATGTATCAGTTTTGGGCGCGCTGAGAAAAAGTGCGGATCGTCAAAGCGACTCTGTCGTCGGTCGCGCGGCACCCGAGCGACACAAAGGGAAGGCGGCGGCGGATCACAGGAGAGGCGGCGGCAGTTGACCGTGGCAGGCAGCGCTCGCCATTCGCCGTTCCATTCGAGAGCGAGCGGGCAGTTGTCCCGTGTTCTGCTGGAAGAGCGGGCGACTAGAGGAAGAAAGCACAGCCGCCAAGGAGCGGTGACGGGACAAGCGAGCGCCAAGTGAGCGCCAAGCGAGCGCCACGCTAGGAGAAGAAGAGAGGAGCGGGAAAAGTGCTCGAGTTTCCGCACGCGCCGGACGCTTCTCATCGAATTCGTTGTTAATTGAAAAGCGCGCATTTTTGCAATTTGGCCGAGGCAATTTTTAACGAGGCCATTGTTCGGTCCTTTACTTCAGTTTGGATGCTTTGTTCTGCTTAGTTCTGTTTCTAAAGACGTGCTATTTACCGGTAAAGTTTGTCTGACGGTTTGCACGCAATTAAACGAGTTCTGCAATTGTGTTATAAATAATGGGGTCTCGGTGGTGTAATGGCGTCGCGCGTGTCGAGCTGTTATTCCAGTGATCGCGGGGCCGAGAGAGAATTCAAAAGAAATTCCTACGCGCGCCTTCCTTCGGAATGGAAGTAAAGCCGTGGGATCCGTGCCTGTACAATTTCAGGTACACGTTAAAGATCCCAACCTAGGTAGCTTAATACTAAGCCTGGGCTAGGCAAAATGACCAGGTCGCCTCCTTTAGGGCGAACGCGCTGGTGGACCTCCTTAACAAATATCTCGAGAGATACGTTTGTCCTTAACTGGTCGTTCGACCCCCGCCATAGACCCCATCCCCCGCTGCTTGTAAGTACGTATTGTAATTGTAATTCACGTGCTCTTGTGCTCACCGATTTTGTTTCAATGTCTAAACGCCCCCTGCTCATCTAACTGTCATCTATTGATTCGCGGAATGCTTTCGTTGCAATCATTTTTGCACCTGACTAATATAAGATTTTCAGTGTTTGCTAAATAAGGAAATTGTAACGAAAACATTTCGAGCAATTTTGGTGCATTTGACTACTGGAATGTTTTATGAGTTTGGCGCCAACACCCATAACACGCGAAAAGCTCAAAATTACAACTTCAAATTAAAAGCGCCACCATCGGCAACTTTTGTAACCGAACGTTTTCTACACTACGGCACCACAATCTATTCGTTTGAATGCGAGCAGCCAATATACGTAGAAGTGATCTAGTAATAATCGTAATAGTAGTAGTTGTATAAGCGCCTGATTCGGCGAATTTATCATTCCACGTCCTTCTCTCCCCCTCGACACAGTTGCGCCCCCTGCCGACAAAAAGGCGACAAAGAAGATGTTTCGGGTTTGGCCTCTGACTCGCCAGTTATTTCGTTCATCTGCTGCTCAAAGCAACAGGTCTTTTCGGACCAAAAAATCCGGGCTCAAACAAGAGCATTATGAATTGTAATAACGCAATAAAAACACGAAGCTAGATAGTTGGTTTATTCCTGTCCCTAGCGGATTTCGCTGCTAAACTATCCAGCTTTGTGTTTTTATTTATTCTTTTTAGTTATGTTTTTATAGTTGTAATCAAAACGAGAGAACCAATGGAACCAATATAAAAGGATAGAGAAAGTCGGTGGGCTGTCTAACAATGTCCAAAAACTTTGACGCTGGTGAATTTTATGAGGGGCAGGATGGAGTGCCCTAGCTGCAGGGAAAGCCAACTCCCTGGACAATCGTCCCGGGGGCTTACGATGTAACGATTAAGAATTATACATATAAGAAGATTTTCATTGTTTTATCGCAGTTTTCGTGTTCTGCGCAGATTGTCGGCGGCAGTTTTACTGACCAACAGAGATGTCCATCGCTACGGAGCCGGGTGACTACGTCGATCGGAGTGATGGACGAGATGCGGTTGGGGCCGGGTCACTCCCCGGACCATCAAACAGGTGAGACAGTAAGTGTATCCTTGTTGTGTATCTTTGTTGGGTCAATAAATTATCTGTATTAATTCAGTGATCAGTTTAAGGTTGCTGCTCAGAATTCTGAACAGGGATTGTAATGTTGATATCGGGGACTCTGGATGTGTCCAGCTCCAAACAGAAGTAGAAGAAGGGTGAACCACACTAGAATGGTGAACGAGCTTCAATGTACATCTAGAGTATGTAGACAGTGGAATGGCCTAACACAGCCGCAAACCCAGATCCTTTTAAATAAATCCAACTGGTCTTTTGTCCCCCCGCCTTAGGCCACTCTCTTGGGGCTGCTTGCGGGTAAAAATTGTAATTGGAATAAATGTGGTGCCAACCTTATTTGTCCACCAAAGTCATTCTTTGGTGGCCGATGTTGTTCTCCCCATTCCTTTCCCATTTTGGTGAGCTAGAAGTCAAAAGCTAAGGGCTGATGATTACTACAGAGTATCAGCAACTTACATAGTTAATACAAGAGTTCTCGCCAACTGCTGTTCGTCTTTTGTCGTCCGACTGGCGCTGTCCCGGACACAACGTCCGCTTTATTTTTATGTTTAACGTTACGTTAAAAAGTGACATTTTGCGATGCAGCCAAAATCCTTTGACATCCCAAATTCCTTTCTGACGCCACCTAGTGACAAAGCATATAAACGAGAATGGAGCGGCGGAGGGCGCTCTTCGTGTCTATAGTCTGCGTGTTCTCATTGACTCGCGTGAGAACGAAGTTCTCGGAAGCACTTACATAGATAGGCACAAACATTTGCAACTGGATGGCTTATTTGTCCTACAAAAGTGGGCTTCGAGGTTTCGGTTTCCCCCGAATATGACGTGCGCGCGGCCCAACAAATCATATTTGACACATGCCGCTGCTCAATACATATATGTATGCGTGAGTCAGTCGTGTTTCACTTTTCCCGCTGTTTCATGACTGGAGCAATTCTTCAATCAACATCGGTTGGAGAAGAAACTCGGCTGGCCCAGATCAGTGTACGAGACAAAGTGTCATGAAATAACACAATCTGCAAATGATGTATCGCATCGTAACATTTGTTGCTACACCAACAATTATTTTTGAATATTTTGAAAATTCAAATTAATCCAACTAGCCAATTATACACTATAGACACATGACTATAGAAGATTGAAAAGACGAGCGACAAGTTTCGATCCATTTTATTCATTCTATACAAAATATGACGTAGGCAATCACTGTCGAGCGAACCCATTTAGTCTAGTTGACTCGGCACTTGTCTGGCGTCGGCCGTCGGCATGCGTTCAAACGGCACCTTGACAATTCCACACGCTACAGGCCTACAGCTGTTTAGAAAATGATCACCTGCGTTTATATGTTGCATTTACCGGGTCTACCCATATTCGAAGAAAGAACCTCAATATTATAAATGTCGCTAACTGCTAATGACGTCACGGAAGCGAAGATAATTTTTAACGATAGTTATTAATGTTTATTAAGGGGTGGTGATTGAACATCTCATAACCCACCTCCAGGGTAAAATTTGTAATTGTATAGACAGTGGCCTGACAGAGCCTCAAATGCAAAGCCACTTAAGATAAATTGGAAAAACCATTGAAACATATTACGAGTTACAACGTACCTTATAAGCTTGGATCAGTTGGAGCAGCTTCAAAAGTAGGGCAAATGCTTTTCGTTTGGACAAACTAGATCGAAGGCGCAACTACTTTAATCGAGGCATATTAACTCGTAGTTAAACCTCGGATAAACTCTTGCGCACGTCAAACTTGCTACACCAACATAGTGTGCTTCAATACTGATTTTCAACTCGACTTGTGAAATTAAATATATCATTTCCAATTTCCATTTTCAGAATGACGAGCAAGTATTTTTCTACGATAGTAATTGCACTATTTTCCATTGATTGTACAGTTATTGTTCGATAGTCCGTGTGCATACGATATTAAAGACGCTGCGCCGTGTCTGTGCCACTTGAGATAAGTCGTCATTTGCCAGGAAAGGCAGGTTTTCAAATGCTGCCAATCAATCCTCGGCCATCTGCTACTGTACATAACAACTTCTCTGGAACGCCACCAGAGGACGCCAATAGCCGTAATGCACATAGATCATACACGTTGATGATAACAATGCCCATATGTATTCGCTGAATAGCGGACGAAGAGGCGTGTGGGACCTTTCAGAATGCGATGCTAACATCATCAGTAACATGAGTTTGAATTCATGAGTGACCTTAGATGTTCCGCACTTGTAACATTAAAATGATTATCTATTGTTGGACCAGCACATACATAATTTGACGTAAGTTGCATAAAGATTGTGGATCTCGTGAACCCTCAAACGCGAGCCCCAAAAGCGGATCTGTTGTCTTCTCGCCCTTTCGCTATAGGCGAGAGTTCTTTAGCATTTTGACATTTCGATGAAATTGTTTGGGGATTTCCGAATGTGCGGCTCTTAGAAAACGCGCCAATGACAATAATTTCATCAAATTTATTTCTAAAATGACATAAAGTGGTTAACATACTTTCTACATAATGTTGTTTCTACATACTTTCTACATGATGTTGTTTCTACATACTTTCTACAGATAAATCTATTAGAACGAGTAGGTCAAAGATTGTTCTCTGGTGGCGTTCCAGAGAATCAATTGGTTCGTAGATCATCGATGATGTAGTAGATCGATTGTACTGTCCATAGTCATTTTGGACTAGGTCCATTCCACTAAGCGTTTCCGACGATCCAAGCGAAGAATTGCAATGCCAAAATCGCCAATCGCCAATCGCCACCAGCGACGACAATTGAAACCTGACGGCATCAAGCGAATAATGAAACGCGCGCCACCTGGTGCCTAAGGACAGTGCATATAATCGGTGCGAGGCTTTTTGTCGTGACTGTTTTTGTCAATTTGACATTTGTAGAGCGATTGAGCGAGGCATGCAAATTTCTTGTCCAAATTGTTGTTGTTGGCTGTTTTAGCCCTTACGAAAAAGCCGAGGCGAACCAGAGGATGGTAACCACCAACCGAACCCTGTTACGGATAAACAAGGGAATCGGGACGGGTGATAAATGAATGCATTTTGACTCAGCCATCGAATAAGCACTAACTGACACGTCAAAAATGGATGACCACATTTTCAATGTCACTAGTTCCGTGGCTGCCAATAGGAATCGCGTCAATCAGCATTTTAGTTGTGTGTAACTCTCGATGGCCTTGGCGATGGCTCGCCGAGGAATGATGGAAATCCGAGGTAAAATGTCAAGTACAGTTTTCAGAGAACTTCTGGTTGTGTGTTGCTTCATAGATAGCAATGGTTGGTCCAATGGACTAGTGGGGATTTTCTGTGGCGTGACTGATGTCGTGTGGCGTGTAACCGAGTGTGGACACAGGTGGTGGTGTCACGACAAACGGACGGCTGCTCTCATAATGCGCTCTCATATTGGCCACTTACTTTGCAGCGGTTGCAGACAACTGAGGGTTGCCACTCCATCTGCTCGGCTCCGCTCTGCTTGGTAATCGTTCGAAGCCAACTCGAAGCCTCGCCACTTTGGCTTTCTTGAAATTAGAATCGAGATTGCAATTACAATTACAAATGTTAGCCGCAAGCAGTCCCCAAGAGAGGGGCCTATGGCGGGGGTCGAACGACCAGTTGAGGACAGAAAGTGGGTTATTTTAAAAGGCTCTGGATTTGAGGCTCTGTCAGGACATTCCACTGTCTACACACTCTAGGGGAATAAGAGTTAAAATATGACGCATTGAAGCTCGTTCACCATTCTAGTGTGGTTCACCCTTCTTCTACTTCTGTTAGGAGCTGGACACATCCAGAGTCCCCGATATCAACATTACAATCTCCCTTTAGAATTCTGAGCAGCAACCGAGGAAAAGTAGGCCACTGATTTAACCTTACTTGGACTCCTCTTCAACTCGTTTTGAATAAGTCTAAGCCTAGCATTTGCAGCACATGAACACAACGTTAGCGAGTATAGCGAGATAATCCAACTCGAGATTCTTTCAAATATCATTCATTCCTCTCGTCGTTTTGTCTGTCGGTAACTTTCTGGCGTTGTGTTTTCAATTTAGCTCTTGGACTGTTACTTATATGATACCTAATATTGATCTTAGATACAACAGACTGTCGAGTGTCGAGTTAGTTGTGGAGCTAGTTGCAACCCTCGATCGTCGAGAAAACCGTTGCACCGTTGATGGCGAGTGACTCGTTAGTGTAGTAGACTCCGACACAACGATTAGGAAATGAAGGAATAACAAATGGTGCGACGGGGAAATTGTGCCATCGCTCGCACAAATGATACACTTATAAAAGTTGCTCGGTTAAAATTGGGAGTAGCGTAAAGAAGGCGGTCACACTGTTCGGCGGATTAACTACTGTTCATGTAAGGTGAGTTGACAGAGTTTAGACAAACATCTTCAAGGAGGCGGGGGGCATTTTAACGTACGCTCAAAATTAGCTAAATGAGAAATGCAAAATCACTGGCGCCTTAGGAGTTGATGATATTTGGATTGAATGAAAACATAAATTCTCAAAAAATATTTGTGTTTATTCGCGGAAATTCATATTTTATAAAATAGAAATTTAATATAATAAAGGGCATGTTGAGGCCGGGACAGCGCCGGACGATTTAAAAAAAATCTTCAAATAAAATATAGCATAACTATTATTTAAGAAGAAAAAACTAAAATTCTGTTTGTTATTTATAATATATTCAAGACGTACTATTCTTAGAAAGTAAAAAACATATATAAGAAAACTATGCGGGATAGTGATTCCTAAAAGTTATTTAGATGTTGGAAAACGCCAGGATTAGGATTAATCGATGGAATATAGTTAAGAAAACTAAAATTATGGTGTGAAGCTGGACACAACACTGAGACCGGCGATAATCGAGAGTCAATTGTGTTGTGTCCAGCTTCACACCATAATTTTAGTTTTCTTAACTATATTCCATCGATACGTACTATTCTCATTATTTAAAAAATTTAATATTCAACGAAAAAAAAAAGAAATAGAAAATTTACACAACTGTATATCAATAGATACATGTCGCCAACTCTCGTTCGTCTCTTTCGTCCGGTCTGCCCCGGCCACAACCCCCATTTTTATTGACAACTGTATATATGTTAATTTTTCACTGAGATTTTATTATCATCGTTGCTCGAGTTGCTCATTGCTCAGTTTCCAGTTGCAATCACTACACGCAATTTGAAACGGGTTTGACTTTCTATGGGCATTATTTAATGGTTCAAAAAACCAAGTATTGTGAGTGACGGGTCAGTGATTATCAGTATTTACAAAATTTTGCCTCAATTTGATCAATTTTATGAACTTATAGTCAGGAGATAAGAATAATTACGAGAACGTTGACTCGATTCCTATTATGAAATTAAAATTGTTCTTTGGATTAGAAAATTGGAGTCCACCGAAACAACTTACCGATCAGACAGGGATTCTTTTACGGGGTATTTTTTTGATCAACTTAAGATACGTCGATCACCTCTCTTATTTGCGAGAAAAGTATTGAGGCTACACAATTTTCAAAAAATATATTTGAATGCGTGGAAATATTGTCATTTTTCGAGATAGCTCCCCAATCATTGATTTATTCCAACGTGACACGAGTTCTTTATAACCATGTTAAGAAATTGCTGAGAAAGCGGTCAGAAAAATGAATAACTCTGTAATGAGGTTGAATGCATGCGCTCACATCCCAAATGCAGTTTTTCAGAAGATGTAAAACTTGGGGTGGAATTTTCTCAAATATAGCCCAAGTAGGTTAGATCTAAAGCCCCTAAAAATTTCCATCAGTTTGAGCTAAGACAGTGTGAGTTTGAAAACACAAGTTTGCCATTGGCTGTACGAGCACAGTTGTAGCCACTTGAACGCTTTCTTTCTTAAAAGTAAAATAAATAATGAAATGAACTCGCGCCACCTTGGGGCAACCGAACGTTCGTGTGGAAAAATGTCGAAAGACAATTATGTTACTAATCAAGAGTAATAGACAATTATGTAGACATTAAGTAGTAGACAAGTAGACAATTATGTGCCTGCTTTTTCAATGTATATTTAAAATTTGGTGTGTCCTCAATACTTAACTTTAAAAAAATTGAGGAGACCTATCTAGGATCGTTCGATTCTCGATTAAAGCCTGTACGATGTCAGGTACACGTTAAAGATATCTACCTAGGTAGCTTATTAAGCCTGAGCTAGGCAAAATGAGCAGGTCGCCTCCTGTCCTGATGTGACCACAAATGACCCTTGAATTTACACTCGAAGCAATCACAGAGCACACTGGTGCAATGCAGGAAAACTCGTCAACGAATGGCCGCCCGTAACTGGAATCTCCGTCAAAATTTTTTTTTTTTTTTTTTAATTCACTGAAGTGACGGGTCACAACAGGAAGATTCTGTAGCCCTCTCGGTGCTTAAGCACTATGTGAGAGGCACAGACATTGCTACAGTGAGATAACAGCAAGGTAGACAACGGGCTACTACCAATTCCACTCACTAATAACGATTTGTTGTTAAGAAATAGACCAATTAACATACGTTCTCCATATCCGAAATACCCAGTCGCCAATTTAATTCCATTAAATCCAATGTAGCAAATGTGCGGTGACCCGAATAACGTTGCCCGGAGTAACCGCAGTAACTAATTTGAGTCACCTCGACAATTATTTGTATTCGCAGTTTTCACAGGCGGACAGAAATGTTTACAATTGACAGAAATATTTTTAGTCAATTCAATCTATATATATATATATATTATATATAGTGCAGGATGGCTAAAAAAAACGTTTCGCTTCTAATTTGATCATAAAATTGCAAATCTCTATTTTTTCCATTAAAATTTGGTACACACGTTGGTCTTTCCTTTCTTTACGAATTGGCCACGCGCACGTGCGTGACGTCATCATTCGATTTCTTAACGTTTAAAGTGAGGTTCGCTATTCAAGAGCGAAATGCGATTTGATTTTTACGTTTTTTAAATTTACCTTTTTGATCATTTTGATTTTGATTTATCCTCGGTAGTTTCGCTAGCGCGCCATCACCATGGGAACTACATTTAATTTGGTGTGCTGGTTGGCCCTCTGCTGCACCCTGGCCACCCTGGGCTCAGCGGCCGCCGACAGCAGCAGCACCTTGAGCGACCACCACGTGGACCAACTGTTGACGGACACGGAACAGGAAGTCCGTGAGTGGTTCGCGAAGAAACCCATCGCCGTTGAATATGCCAACGTCACCAGTCGATCCCATAAGAAGCGGACAGCGCCCGGAGTCCATGAGCTCGGCGTGCGGAACGCCATTCTCGCCTACGCCACCGATAGGCTGGCCAAAAGGTCAGAGGACACCTTTATGATCGCTATAGCAGGATCCCTATTGGGATTCCTAGGAGTTGACGCGACCTGTCGACGCGTACGCCTAATCAATCGATTATGTTCCAGATTCGAGCTGCCCCGCGAGGAGGCCGAAGTTCGAATCCAGACCCGTGCCTCACTGCGAGCCGGATTTAATGCCAACGACATCTGCAACCGAGCTCGTCCATCGTGCAACGTGGACAGTCCCTTCCGAAATGTGGATGGATCCTGCAACAACTTGGCCAACCCCACTTGGGGAATGGCCGTCAGCACATTCGATCGTATTCTCAGTCCTAGTTATGATGACGGTAGGTTTTCACTTCTGAAAAATCGCGAATCGAAATCACTACCGGCTCGGCTATTATTGTGACTACACCACGATTGTTCGAACAGATTTGTTTGTTTGTTTTTTAAATTGACAAACGTTTGGAAAAAGCAAAATTAAAAATCCCGTGCAGTGGCGTGATTGCCGTGACATATTATCACACATTGCGTAACTTCAACTTAAATTCAAGTTGAGCGGAATCGTCTCGTCCGTGACGCTTCGTCAGCAAATATCGAGGCACTCTCGAACGACGATTCGTCCATCTCAATTATAGAAGTCGATTACCACTATTCGTTCAACTTTCACAAATTCGATTCGATTAATTTTCTTCGTCGTAGCGGTTGTGCAGCTGATGAAATACGCTACAATTCATCTCAATTATGCGCGTGAATTTCAATTATACTTGAGAGGGTGCGTTCAATTTTTAATATGACTATCGAGCGTGTGATTTGTATCGCGAGCGATAGACACGACATGAAAGGATCGTGTGCCCCAATCTCGAACACAATCGATATGTCTCGAGCAACTTGAAGCATGCCTACCTATTAAGGCGTTCTAACTTGTCCTATGGCTAGTTCACACATGTGCGAGCTGTTCGTAGAGCAGGGGACTAATTTTTGGACTCAATCTTTCTACGTTACAGTCACGTTACCCAAATCAACCTGAGTGCGTACCAACTCTCGTTCGTCTTTTTTCGTCCGGTCTGTCCCGGCCACAACCCCCATTTTTATTAAAAATTGAGTGTAGGCGTGTTCAAAATACTTCATATCAATTTCCAAATTTGATTATTTGCGACATTTTGCGACAGTCATTGCGTGCCTCATCCTCACCAATTGACAAAATAATGGGGTTTCTCTATTGCGCTGCCAATCACTGCTCGCTAAAAGTATTGGAATTAATGAATGTATTGGTTAATTTGTTTCTTCAAAGGTTTTGGGACTTTCCGTCGAAGTGTCGTGAACCGACAGGAGCTCCTTTCGCCGCGAATCATCCGACTAATCGTTCATCCCGAACGGAATATGTAAGTAAGACCTTAGTCATAAAGTATTTCACCCTTCCGATGTTTTGAGAGCTCCTCAACAGCGAAACGCAGTCGCATGAAATTGGCACTGGTAGTACATTTTCGTCTTTCAAATTTGATTCTCAACATCAAATGACAAATCACAATCCACAATTTTGAACCGAACGATGGTTTTGAGTAAAGTGCATTTTCGTCATGAATTTGACTGTAATATCAAGTTGAATAATCAATTTCGATTTATGGCCGCCTTGGAGGCTCCATTTTCTGTTGATATATATGAAGTAGTAGGCTCCAACATAAAACTATATTCAAAGAAAATGAATAGGAGGCGATGGTAGTATTAACTAAAATGGTGGGGAATTGCAGGACTACAATTAGAAACTCGGCAACGAAGATAGTTTAAACGTAAAATTTAAAACATCTTCTCGAAGATAAATTAAGAAAATGGAAATTTGCGAAACACAAAATACAAACGTAAGAACTCACCCAGACGAAAGTCTTGGGTGAATCTTTTGTGTTTCGCCAATTTTCATTTTCTTAATTTATCTTCGAGAAGATGTTTTAAATTTTACGTTTAAACAGAAGTAGAAGAAGGGGCCACACTAAAATAGTGAACGAACATCTGCATTATATTTTAGCTCCTATTTCCCTCGAGTGTGTAGACAGTGGAATGACCTAACAGAGCCTCAAATCCAGAGCATTTTAAAATAACCCACTTTCTGTCCCCAACTGGTCTTTTGACCCCCGCCATAGGCCTCTCTCTTGGGGATAAAATTTGTAATTGTAATTGATTCTCAGAGGTGTCGAGTGGTCGAAAGCCACAATCAGAGTTTTGATCATTAAATTGGTGTCAACGAAAATAGGGGTTTCAGCAATCCTCAGTTGAGAAGTTGATTTTCTTAAAACTTGCTCGGAAATTGATTTTGATTTTGAATGCACCTCCTGGTTGCTAGTGGCACTTGGTTTTGATTGACTACAGAGTACACTGTAATCCATAAAAAGAGCACCCCAAAAAATATCTATCTTCGTGAAAAATGCATAGATTTAATTGAAATTTTGCGCTTACAATTCTGAACAAAAATGAATTATAAAATGTGCTCAAAATGTGTTCTCATGTGGCCTTGGCACAAGCCCGGAATCGAAGGCGGCATTCTTTGAAGAATCGATTATGCGCTGGTCGAGTTCCATCCAAGTTTTCTTAATTCGCTGTTTCAAGTCATCGATATTGTTTGTGTTTCGATTTGTAAATCTTTTCCTGGAGAACTCTCCAAATTTTGTAGTTCATTGTGGATTGAAGTTCGGACTGTTTGGTGACCAGTGGTTAGGTTCAATCAACTGTGGCGTTTCCCGTTGCCTTTGCTTTTGTTACAACTGTTTCTCGAGCACGGTGAGCGAGCTTTGTGGGCATTGTTGAAAAACGAAAACATCCGAGATTCATCGCATGTTCTTTGGAGCTGGTAGATTTTTTGGTCAAATGTGCATCCCTGTAATATTTTCCATCGATCTAAACTCCGGGTTCAACCTAGTTTAATTCCAGTTTGACCGAGCGCAGAAACACCAACAGACACACCATCACCGATTTACTAAATGTTGGGCCTTCGCGAATGAGTCTTTCAGCAGCAACATCTCTCTCAAATAAAATGAAGCTGATATGCAGCGCGACCTATGCACGGCAAATTTGAATCTCCACTAATTAAAGTAAAACACTGCTAAATTTCATTTAAATCGAAGGATTTTTCACGAATTTGTGATATTTTTTATTTGAGGGTGCTCAATTTTTATGAATCACAGTGTAGTTAGGTTAAACTGGTTAATATCTGAAATGGCGAATTCGGGACAGGCCGAATGACGGAGACGAACCGAGTGGCGAACTCGCTTTTATAATAATATTTTACTATTATTTTAATTAGAACTGGTAATTGCGAAA
>JAQGBY010005927.1:0-13875 GCA_034698785.1 Mycogona germanica | reverse complement strand
GTAAATTTAAACAATTAATTTTTTATTTCATTGGTGGTTACTGTAAACCCAGGCAAAGCTGGGAACCCCTCTTGTATCCTATATTATAAAACAGAGATTTCGATTTTGGTGTCCGGAGACTATCTCTCGAACGGATCAATGAAATTTCAAAAAATCAACATACAGTTAGTGTGTCACCATAATTCGCTAGCGACAGAGCGGCGGATCTCTATTTTCAATAAAACAATCGTTACCAAATTTTGGATAATCTCCCTTTCGCTTCAAACTTAAAAAAATGGCGCCTCCACATCAAAAGCATGATGTCGTCGATTTCACGAGACAGCAAAGTTACCACATAACAGTTCCAACCAGTCACACAACATACACTACTATTACCACATACTATTACCGGAATAATATTTTCAATGTAAAAATAAAATAAAATAACAATATTAAAAAACATGAAATAATCAAATAGATATTTTTATATGATTCTTTTTCAATTTAACATATTAAACAATTAATATTTTATTTCATTGGTGGTTGCTGTAAACCCAGGCAAAGCCGGGTGACATTCTTGTAGTTTCTATAAAATTAAGTTTTTTAAAGAAACTTGTCACAGACTCAAGCTGTGTCCTTCAATCTCCTGACTTTTTTAATTTATAACTCCATCGGCGTCTTCCCACATTATTGGATTAAAATTCTAATGATGGACGAATAAGATCGAATATTTGGAATTCCATATACACATTTTAACGTATGACAATCCGTTGTAAAATCGCCCGAAGTATCTAGCATCTAGTGGGTCCATTTTTAGTTGGCCAGTCCAAGTAGTAGCTTTGTCCAGTATGCATGCTGGACAGTGCGCTGAGATGGCCATATAGCCGCTGGTCAGCCGGTCGGGAGTGCCCGTATCTAATGGGAACGAGGCGAGAGAGGGCTTTCACGACCCGAGGAATTATTTATTCGGACGTAGGCGGCCTTTCGACGGCCGACGGAGCTCATTCGCGCGAGCCCCGGTTGAGCGACCCTTTTTTACGCCTTCTGCCCCGGTTCATCAAAATGACCCCCCCCCCCATCTCTACAGATATATTTAAAAAAAAAACTAACACAATTATGGGAGATGTCCCGGAAGAAAAATATAGAAAACTCATGTCTTGTTTCGGCTGATGTTATCGGATCACATTGGAATAATTTGTGGATGATAATAATAACCAAATGTTTTGCTCGAGCGCCATCTAGCAAACATCAATTAAAATAATATTTTTTTCTCCATTCACTTTGCGCAAATGATGGAGTAAAACATTTCATCGCTTTGCCGGTAGTTATAGGTGATCATTCATATTTAATTATAAGATTCAAGTGGGCACTAGCGCCGTCTGGCTTGCATAATTACAAACTATATACCATCAAGCAGCCCCGCAAACGACCATGACAGGGTCAAACGACCAATCAAGGAAAGAGATATATTATCTGGCCCTTTATATTATGAGACTTCCTAAGATCGTTCCATTATCAGCAGATTTAACACACTCTGGGGGGAAATAAGAGTTGAAGTATCAGTCAAATTTAAAATGTAGCTCATTAATCATTTTAGTATTACCCCTTCTTTTGTTCCAAACAGACAATTACACCAACATCGATGTCACACTGTCCCCTCAGAATCCAGAACCAGCATCCTAATATCGATATTTTTTTCTACAATTTTCTAACGACTCCCGCACGAATATTGACAGCACGTCTGCAACACTGTACGCTCGACCAAATCGATAGCTAGCAAATATAACAACCTTTGCCTTTGAACCATTTATATTTCCCAATTCTCCGTTCATGATGAGGATCATAATTGGAGCTACAGTAGTATCAAAGGTCTGGCTGACCAAGGAAAAGTAGTAAGACCATCAATCGCTGCGCACGTCAAGAAAAGGTGGTGGTGATTCTCCTTAACGTAGCGACTGTGCGCCACAAGCTCAAACGCGTCGACTTCCTAATTATGGCCGAGAATATATGCTGGCTTTTGCGAGTTGGCATCGAATGCGCGCGGGAAAATGCGTGAGTACACAAAAAAGAATTCATTCGTTAATAATTCAGACTCCATCCAGTGCTGAGCTGCAATGTGGCAAAACAGTCCGGAAATCATGTCATCGACCGCCATGTTTACGTACTTCAATTCGTCGGTGGTGAAGGCCCCCGGCTTACAACGCCATCTATCGACGCACCAACACAACTCGGCTATTCCGTACGTAACTACGGTGCATTGCGGTACGGTATCGAGAGAGGAGGGGGGAGCTTCTCTAACGCCCTGCGTGTGCGTATGGTCTAATTAGTGCAGTTTAATTGTGGCGCTGGCACACTCTGGCCCTAATCAAACAACTGCTCGGACACGTTGTCCATATTTAAGGGGATAAGTGGTGGGTCATAAATCAGTTGACTGATTAAAAGCAAAGAGAAATAGTCATCTCCCCTCCTCCCCAGGAAAGCATCGGTGTTCTGAGCCAAGTACATCAACGCGAATCAAATAAACGAAACAACATTTTCGCATCAGTGGTGCCGCTACCTACCGGCAAAGCGATGCAGTGTGTTACATAATAACATAATAAGTATTTGTCAAGATGATCGCTTAATGCGAAATTAAGGATATATGTATCGAAAAAATTTCATCTTGTCAATGCGATAGAAATCAGATATCTGATTGTATATAATCGAAATAGATTCACCCATTGGACCTATAATGATGGATGGGAAGAAATGCGTGGCATAATTACATCTGAATGTAATTACAAATCGAGTTTAATGAAGAATTTAAGTATAAAATTGCTGTTGATAAATGATCGCAGCCGATTCGTCTTACACTCGTATTCATTAGCAGCTTTGTCGATGTTGCTGTCTGGCATCCGTTGCAAATCGAAGCAATTTTGGATTCTTATGTTGTTATTATGCACGCATTTAGGCGCATGGCGGATAATTTGGGTTTCTATTTTTCACTGGTACGAAGGATGCGATGCATAAACAGGCCTTCACTTGAAAGAGGCTGAATTCCTGACGGTTTCACCCTACTAAAACGTACATTCCGTCCTGTCCCGCGGAACACATTCCATTCGTTATGAGATGCATTTATTTCCACAGAGATATGTGCAGAACAGAACCTATTGTATAATTTATATTTTTTTCCCCACAGTATATTTTTAATAGTTAAGCGATTGCTGTGTTTGCGTATTCGAAACAGTACTTTTAGATTGAATCTAATTTGAATTAAACTTTTTATTTTGTTTCTTAAAATTAACGTTCCACCAAAATGCTGCTCTGTTAACAATAGTTTGTGTCATCCTGCACAACCAAAATCAATCCCCAATCATTCACAACCCATGTAAAGTATCGCTTGACCAATAACAGAGTAGATGGTTCATTCTGTGATGTTTGACAACATTTAGTCAGAATATCAGAGCAAACCTTGAATATCAGAGCAAACCAAATCAAGCCTTGATGATAAGATAGATAAAATATGAATAAGTTTGTTATTTTCGAAAAGATTTAGTTCAGTTCAGTTTCTTCACTTTGTCCAAAGTCAATTGGGTTTGGGTCGCAGTTTTATCAGTTGAAAGTGGTTAGTGACCGCGGTTTCCTTTCCTGGCAGCGAATTCCCATTACGTTTGTTTTTCATACCACCGCATGAGATGTGAATAGGCGTTGGCAATTTCCTTTATTAACCGTTGAAATGAAAATTGATGCGCCAAAAGTTCTACACTGAACGTACTTGTATCGGTCGAAGACCCCCTGACCAACATTGGAACACCGTTCCTGGATTTTCAGGGAAAATTTAACAAACACATCACACCCAACGTGAAACAACAGGGCTATTCAATGTCTTCGAACTGAATCAATTTCAAAGAAATTCTTTTCAGAAATGCTCAAAATTTGAAAATATAACAGTAATCTTGTTATGTCACATTAATCACAGAAATGTTATGCCAACCTGACAAACAAAAACCAAGGAATCTTCATAAACACGTCTACTTGAATAACCGTTTTACAGCATAACAAGCGAATGGGGGGAAGAAATCCCTCAGCCTAAATGTTTTTAAATTGGAACGCATCTGTGTATTGCGCGAAGCATTTACGGGGGGAGCTTTACGTAGCGCTCGTTTCAAGGTGTCTCCAGAAGTCTATCAGTTATCAAAATTTAAATATAAGCGATTGAATTTTCGACGCGATTTTTTAGTTTCAGTTACTGTACGTTTCTGTAACCCTCTTGGTGTGTCGGCATTATGTGAGGGTTACATTTTCACAAGTATCCCTTGATCGAATAATCGGGAGCCCGCGCCGGGAATTGATCCCGGGACCGACGAGGTTGGAGCTACGACGAGTGGGCATTCCAAACTAAAACTTTCACGTGTTTGTTTCTCAGTTACGCAGAATGAAGTCTGTTACTTCTGAAATTGCCCCTCAAGATCGGATTTCCACTGTTACCAGAATTTACGGCCAAATATTGAACAATAAATTTTATTGACGGTTCTACGAAAATCGATCGAAATAACTGATTCTGAAAGCACACCAACAACTATAATCCACACATGTCAGAGACGCCTACCCCAGTCAATCTTTATTTAAAATTCGTTGCAGATCCAAAAAATTGTGGGTTTTCATTTGAGACCCGGGAGTGAAAATGCGCAGAGGGTCTGGTGAGGACAAAGTGCACGACGTAGCCCTCTCTATGTCCATCGCTTAGCATAGCGAAAAGCCACACTGCGAATGTTAAACGAAACCGATCACTCAACAAAACGTATTTGCCGTGAAAGCATTTCTCCCCCTCGCATCCATATATATAGACGAGAGGTTTTTTGTTTTGGGAGTAGGACGCATTAGTGAGGAATTGTTTTTGTAGGGGTGGCGCTGGGGTTCGCGCATTGAGATGCGCAGTGGGCATCTTGGTAATTCTGCCATCGACTAACAGTCACCGACAACCCCAAATGCATCAGTAACATTCTTTTTATTATTATTTTAAATAATTTTTTCCCAACGCTGGTATTTTTTTTATAGAAATGAACAAGTTTTAACTTCCGGATGAAACTATTTCTTATCCTGTTTAAGCAAGCCTATTTATTAGTCGAAACCGAAATGAAAATCATTAATGAGGAAGATTTATAGGAGTTCTGGATTATAATGACGGTGGTCTCGGTGGTGTAATGGTTAGCGTGTCGAGCTGTTATTCCCGAGATCGCGGGTTCGATTCCCGACCAAGACCTCTGAGAAAATTCGCCTCCTGGGGGGTTCTAGATCTAGTTCTGAACCTCCTTAACAAATAGCTCAGATACAACTGGTCGTTCGACCCCCGCCATAGGCCCCTCTCTTGGGGGCTGCTTGTGGGTAAATATTGTAATTGTAATAATTAGAATTGGTGGATTCGGGACAGCACCGAATGAAAAAAGAACCGAGTGGCGTACTCGCTCTTGTAATAATATTTTACTGTTAATTTAATTTGAACTGGTAATTGCGAAAAATACAGAGTTTCGAAGACACCGGGAGTTGAACTGGCAATCCAGGGATCCGTGGTTCAACTCCCGGTCTCTTCGAGGCTCTATATTTTTCGCAATTACCAGTTCTAATTAAAATAATAGTAAAATATTATTATAAAAGCGAATACGCCACTCGGTTCATCTTTTCATTCGGTGCTGTCCCGAATCCACCAATTCTGATAGAAAATCATTAATTCTATCGTAATCGCGCCCTTCGAAAAAAAAATTATTCGAGCTCATTACTTCAAATGTTTTAGATGTTTCTGGTCCACAAATCACCACCTCATTTGTAACGTTTTTAATTTATAAGTCTTCAACCCCGAACTGCGATCATGCGAGCCTATCGGCAACCGATAAAAAAACAATTCCTTCATATAAATTGTCACTATGCATGGGCGGCTTATAAGCCGCATTGCGAATTAATGATTGTTATTGTTGGTTCCTCCCCCCCCCCCAATGGGTACCACGGCACGATAATCCCCGCTTGCCATTGGCTCACCCGACGAGGCGAAGCTAAAATTCATATATAGTTTCACTAATTGACACCCGCCGTGGTTCTTCCATGCGCGGAAAGTGACGCAGACGCGGGACGTCCCGCTAGCAAAATGCACGTACGCCCAATACACACTTCGATAATTATTCAGGCGACGTCATGGCTAGGGGCCTGCACTTGATTGGTTCCCCCACCCGCCCTTTCCGATCCTCGCGGGAATTTCCCAGCGAGCTTGCATTGGCGAGGAAACGAAATTAATTGGCCTAAAACAAATGCATTCGCCAAAGTGATCATGAAAAAAAATAAAGTAATCGATATAACCTGCTTGACGATAGTAAAGGGGTTTTTTCACACGATCAGGAACTGGCTAAATAGATCCAGCTTCACTAAGCTATTGCATGTTATACGGTATCGTCATGCAACACTTCATCCACGCGACGAATTTGAATTTATTTAGCCCATTTCGAAACTTCGAATTGCCGCTACAAGTGCGCTATTCTTTCGCCACCTAATCTTATTGAGGACCATGTCGAGAGCGCTCCACAACGCTAAGTTAAAAAGTTCCTTCTGTGGCTTCATGAATCGGCTCCATGAAAATAGGATTGTTTCTATTTTGGTTGAAGCCAAAATTGCTCCGAGAAAACCAGCTTCCCTCAACTGGATTCTGCGAATTTTGTTTTACACTTCTGAAGCTCCGTGGAGTGGCGATTTTGTGGCTCCATGGAGCCAGGGTCGATCGTGTGAAATAATCTCATTAAGAGGATTCCGTTTTCGACAACTACTGTAAAACAATAAACCGTTGGCAATTAATTATTTTTCTTGTTTCGTTGCGTCCTTTGAGACAGTTAATTTGAGTGTTTATTTTAGCGATGCTGTCGTGATCGTGATCACGAAAATGGTCGTAATAACAATGGAATGTAGACAATGGAAAAAATAAAAGATAAATAAATGTTTGAGATATGAAAATACATGATAGTTATTAGAAATAGTTATATAGAATATAGTTATATAGAAATAGTGTCATTAGAAATACACTAGTAGCATTTTTTAATTGCCTGATCTAGAATTGCACCAGCAGTGACTTAGAAATCGAGGAAAAATTAGTCTTCCGAGACGTGTCTGAGACTAACTATTATAGTCGAAATCCCCGTAAATCGTCGTTACTAAAAAGAGCCATCGATATTTTCAAACTATGCTTAAGGGAATTACAACTCCACCTCACGTTTCGGGATTCGTTCGCCTTATCTTTATTGAGGTAACGGAAAGGTTTACGAGCTCAGACAGAAGCAGCAAAATGGTCTTTCGTTAACCAAATATACTCGTATATGTTACATAGGATTGATGCTAGAATTTTGTGGGTGATTGGCACAAAAAGTGTACAGGGTGTGTCACTGATCGATACCGAGTTGTATATTTTTAATATAAATTTTAATTTCATCTTCGAGTTGAATGAAATTGTGAGGAAGATACAGATACAGAAAGTAAGATGTAAGAATTTGTTCGAAATGCCCTCCTTTAGTATTCAAAACATGCTTAATGGCGATTGCGTTAAATGTATTTTTTATGTCCTTAAAAATTAATATAATTTATTCACATTTTAGAGTGCATTTCGAGCAACTTCTTTGATTGAAAATCGGCGCATGTACATTTCATACAAATCGATCGAATAGTTATTATTTTTCCGTAAATAAAAATCGATACGGTTCCGTGGACTGTCCAACTGCTCCTCTCTTCTTCAGCCAACAGTCCGTCACACCGGGAAGTGAAGGGGGAGGGGTGCGTTTCACCTCTTAATTTGTCGAACCCAGTCGAGGTCCACGTTGAATTCAAACACAAATGGAATCGAATTTCGTGAGCACTATTGGGTAGAGAGAGAGGGAAAGAGGGTTCGTGATAAACGAAATCCGAAAGCCGCAAGTTCCATCCATTCAGCGCTTTTGAATCCACACGTACATTCAAAGCGAACGGACGAGACTGGCTGAACCGTCTTTGTTAGAAAGGTTGGTCGATTTTTATTCTAACCGACATTGTGTACACATCGACGATAGACGGCGCAGCTGTTGAACGTCAGTTTCTGTACCCGTTATAATAATTCCGAATTTTAAATTTGGAAGCCAGTGCTGCCCACGTTTAGAATAAGTGGAAAGCCCGTTCTAAAAATGGCTAAGTGTCAAAGTGTCGTTACGAAATGCTCCAAAAATTCTTGCCCAACAGTAAAACCGTAATTTCCGCTCTACTGAGCTCTTTAGTAGGCACATGCACTTTTATGTCAACACGGTCCAATGGCCGCGATCCAATTCGGCGAAAACTAATAACTTCATTAAGACGTTTTTAGTAAATAAGGATAATCCATTTTACAGTGTATTATCGTCGCCAGCGCCATCTAACATCGCTGCAGTCAAACTTATTTTTTTGCTGCATGGGCAAAGAAGAGTTCGCAATTCGTTGCCATCTTTGTGGGCCATCCCGCTCCGCACACGTTTCTTTTGTGGTCTCGCACCCGTTTTCGGGCACGTCTCGGTACACTAAAAAGTTTCATTGAAAAAAATTGTTGGAATTCTTTTTCTTCAATTCTGTGTTGGGGGTGGTCACGCATTTCGCGCCATCGTTAAAGGGCCTCTCCTTTTTTTTTTTTAGCTCCCTTCGACCGACGCTTTGTCCGCGGCGCCATTCCTTTGCTTGACCCGAAGGTACACTCGTGAGTCTCCCGAGTGCTCCTCTGTCAGCCCTCTCCCACTTTCAGCCAATATATTTCTAGAATTTTCGCCTACTATAGTGCCAATGGCCTCCTACGAAATTGTAGACCTGCCCTTACATAAAAAGTGCAGAAGCACTAGCAGATTCGGATATATTTTTTAATGGAGACATAATGCTAGATAGTGTAGCGCCATAATCCGAAAGGTACATGAATAATACGACGAAAGGAACGATATCTGTAAGATATCGACTATGTGTGCCCTTACAGTTGAAAATAATTCTTAAATACACGTCAATTCACGTTAAATCTTATATTATACAGAGTAAAACAATCTACCGGCATTTATGGGGTGGTGAAGAGGTCAGAGGTTCGACAAGGAGATAATGTCAAAAGCATTGTGATTCGGGACTAAGAGACTGGAGGTGTGAATGAAGTTGAAAAAGGAGAGAGTGCGGTTAATGACGTCACAACAAATATTTGGACTACCGAAAACCACGCTTCCATGTAGTGATGCGCGATATTTGTTTAAAAATTCGTTGGTGTTCCCCATTTTATTATCACGTGAGAAGCCGGGGAATGTTCACCTAGTAACTAATAAAAAAATGTGATCATCTGTCACCGAAAATGTGACGCGGTCATCGATTCACTGTAACTGCAACGAACCAAACTGATTCTCTGGATCACCACCAGAAGGCACCAATAACTTTAACGCAGTGAGTGTCTATTATTGTGGCAAAAGTTTCTTTTTTTCAAAATTCCCAACTCAGATGAAACGTAATTTATTCTTATTAACTTCTGCAGTTTCAAGTACCGGCCTAGACACAGCAAAATTCGGCCATATTTTTCCGATTCAAAGAGATCTGTCGTCTTCAGTTATTTCCGTTTTTTTTACTGTCGCCGGTCCCTCAACAGACGCAACCGAAGCCAGCAAACCATTCAGACAGTTTTAATGCCTTAATAAAAGCATGGCCAGGCACCTGGGTACTCTAACTGATCGGCTAGAAAGTCGTCATGAAATGAATGGCGAAAGAAAAAAACAAGTATGGGGGAAGTATCGAATCCCACCCGCTGAATCCTGCCCCTCACTCTTGGCGCTCTCGCGGCAAAGATGTCAGATTATTTGCTCTTGGACTTGGGCCAGCGTCAACATACTCATTTCGAAACGTCCGTAGCAGAGAGACCAATTGTTCTGTTTGACCTGCTTATCTGTTGCTATGGTCACCCAGTGGCCCGTTTCGTCGGCCATAAATTTTTGTGGGTCTCGGTCGGATTGCAGGTCTTGACGCGCACTATTGCCCACACGAATGATCCCTAAATGGCGTCTTATTGACCGACCATCGGAATAGAATTTTGATTTTTTATTTTTTTGGGGGGGAAATCTATTAAATATTAATATCCAAGAATGGGTAGTAATCATTGTAGCAGTAAGAATATGCAAGAATGGCGTTCGCCACCCAATATAATCTTATCTCGTAATTTAAATAATACACAAATATCTCTTTGGTGAAACAGACAGTGAATTCGCATGACACGAAATGGGTCCTTCATCCGCTCTGCACTAAATTTCACTAAATGGGTGCACCAGTCGAGATTTGTTATTAGATTGAAGCGGCCCCGTAGGTCTAATTGGTTAGCGCGGCAGTTGCAAACATTGCCCCTGGAACGGTCGATCGTTAGCAAACACTACTAACACTAAGACTTTGCGGAACGCTGTGACGCTCACCGGGTTCAAATCTCAACGTCACTTTATGGCATAACCTTATGGATGTAGGGATTCTAAAATTAGACTGTAAGTCCGTCAGAGTAAAGGGTTAAATAAGGAATAGTGGTTTTGGGGGAACGACGAACGCGATACTGTCGCCAGATGGATTGACAAATAAAACACTGTTCATCATGTGTGAGTTGTTGTGACTTTGTCGCTGCACTTTTTACACTCTGTAAGCGCAGTTTAGTCGCACGTTTTCGTCTTCACTCATCCAATATCAATTTGATCCGCAGCTCTTCCGTTAACAGCTATTTTCTTATGAGGCGACGCCGCTAGTGGCGCACGATCGCACAATCTCTGCCGCCAGAAAGCCAATGACCAACACAATGAATAAGAACCCAGCGTCAAGCCACAGTCGACTATTTGCTCAAGATTTGATCGATTCTTTCGATCGACATTACTATGCCTCGCGGAGTTCTTCCTAACAAAATGGCATATGGCAAATGCCAGACGACGACGGTATGATTGAAATGGCCGCCAGCGTTGAGATTTAATAAAAGTTTGTTATGATAAAGGTATGCCTCATTGGTTAGTGCAATGCTCATGGAAAGACAACGTATTTTTTGGTAATCGTCAGTCAAAAGTTTGTCGTTTTTTTATAAGGAATAGTGATACTGATCGAAGAGACGTGTCTTGACTAAGTCGACCACAGTGCTTTTCTTTGACCATGATCGGTCACTTTGGAATTCTGAACACATCAGAGCGATCCATCTTATTTCACCCGATAAAAAAACGAACAGAAAAATAACGTCACACTTAATCTGATACAAAATGGGGTTTTAAAAATTGAATTATGATACTCAGATGACAGCAGAAAAAATGTCTATTCAGATGGTTTGTCGGTTGGGATTACTTCGTATTTCAGGGTAGGGCAGGTCATATATCATTGAAACTGGCGGGTTCCAAGAATTCGACTACCGGTTTCAAAGATTTATCGACGTTTTCGGAGGTCACCATTTAGTTTAGCGACGATTTTTTAAATATATATTTAGTACATCGACATCTGGATCGAACACTTTTTTATAAATCGTTTGTATTATTTATAAACCAAATAAAATCCCGATTATAATTTCGAGTTTGAATTTTCCTGCAACTCATTGTGAACTTTCATTAGTAATCATATTTATAGCTAAATTTAATTAAAATGATAATAGTCAGAAATTCCCAAAATTTTGTAGTGACCTGTCGTTTCGAAATTCACAAATTCGTATTCGTATGATCGCAATATGGTCGTAAATAGCAAAATTTATCCATGCCAATCATGATCGCAAAATAATAAAAAACGAATTTTCTTCAGTGACTCAATGACGTCCAAAATGAATTTCTTTTCATATAAGAAGTCCGAAAGACTCATCCACATTGTTTAATAAAATCTGACTTGTTTCAAGACAGAATCAATATCAGATTTAGTGGGTCATTTGTAAACAAAGAGTTCCCGGCTCGAGTTTCAATATCACATAGGTGATCTCTCTATAAACAAGTCCTTGGGTATCTGAAGCATCACGTATACATTGTCCTTATTTATTGGATGCAAAGGAAATTCTCTGTGTCTACATAGCGCAGTAAGCACGTCGAGTAACCCCATCCCCCTTACCACCCTGCTGCCATGGTTACCAGTCACGTACCAGTTACACAGTGCACGTATCGGCCAAACGAAATCCCGGTTAGACAACCACGAGTCCTTGACGTTGCACGGGATAAGAAAGTGGCACTATTACTAGAACTGCTGTTCCTCACAAAGCTTAAACTTGTCACCAGAATGCAGCGCTTGGCGGAGTGCCTCTTGCAAATTGGACTTCAAATGCAGCGAACGCTCTTTTACAATCAAGATCGCAAGATCGCGGGAATACGCAAAAAGTAAAACATTGTACGATCTGATGATCGTAGGAGAGAAACATTTGGCATAAACCATCTCGGGAATGTCGTGAACAAACTCCAAAAATGTCATAGTGATCGGATGAATGGGTTAGGAATGCATAAAGAACATACACACAAAACCACAAAGCAACAAACAAACATCTTTTCATGTTTATATATATAGATCAGTAAGAAATTAGAAATTTAGGAGAGCCTTATTTTTGATGAAATTTGGAATAAGTTGAAACAGTATCTTTCAAACTTTATGATCCAATTGTATATCTAAACAAATTTTCCGATTGTCGGTTCGCCATAATTTCATTTCAGCCACTAATTCTTGCGAACGTTAATTCCATGCCTGTCTTCAGCTAAAATATATCCCTTGTCTTTCAGATTTTATTGAGATTTGACACTACCCGAGTACCCGAGTTTTCCTTTATCGATTAATATCTAAGGCCTACCCAGGGACCTTACACATATAAATATACCGAATTAACTGCAACCGTGCGTACATTTAATGGAGAATTGAAGTACAGTTTCCATTCGCATGTTGTTGACATGAAATTAATTTGTTTTCCTCTGCCGATCGAGTTTTGAGAATGAGCAACTTTGTGCACGGGCTATAAAGTACCTGAAAACATAAACCCCCGCACGAAATAGAACTAGCAATATCGCAATCGCTGAATGGATGAAATGGATCTACGTTCTGTATCCTGTTGAAAGGCAATTTTAATTCGTTTTTTTACGTCGATTTTTTTTTCTTTCTTCTTACAGAATTGGAGCGTTTGCAAAATGGCGGCGTGTCTGGCAAGAGTTCGCCCCCGGTGGATTCCAGATATCTGGAAGTGACGAAAGACAAGCCGATTAAGCTACAAGTGAAAGTGGTTGTTCCAGTCAAGGATTATCCCAAGGTAGGCCAAGCGACAACCCAGCGTGCTTTCTCGTTAAACAAAGCCTTTACACTGTATTTGTTTTCCAATTTACATACACTGTACATGCGACGTGCATAGCATCGCGTGTGACAATTTAAATAGTGCTCCGGTATAACCCCCTCTATTCTGTTTGCCCACGCAGTTGTTTACAAAAAAAATTAAATCTCTCAGCTTGTTCGTCTTTAGAATTAAAGAATCTGCAAACTGGTGAGCAATCCTCATTGCTTCCAGAGGTATGTCACCTAATCTTGTAAAAACATTTCGAACTCATGAGAGGAACTTGATACGATTCGTCGTTGGCCAATCGTTGGAGAGATAGACATTTGGTGCGACGGTGTCCCAGGTTCGATCCCCGACGCGGTCGCTCTTATCTATTCTATTCTGAGATTACTGGTGAGAATGCGTCCCTCGTGTTATGGGGTACTCCATTTCCTGTATTTTTTTAGTGGTGTCATTATAATTAAGATGCTACAAGAACCTTGGAGATTTGTTGTTCGATGGCAAAAGTTGGAAAACGCCTCAATATTAAGAACAAGTGGTTGAGCCATTCACACACACTTAAAAAAAAGGTCTCATTTTTAAGACATTTATTGTCTTTTGAGATGTGGAAAAATTAAGAGAAATAAAATGTCTCAAAT
>JAQGBY010005926.1:0-13875 GCA_034698785.1 Mycogona germanica | reverse complement strand
GCATGACGTCGTCGATTTCACGAGACAACCAAGCAAACCAGATAACAGTTCCAACCAAGCACACCATGCCACATACTCTGTACTATTTTTCTTAAAAGATTTATTTCGGCAAGACACAAAGCAACTACATTAGGTACCAAAAAATAATCGATGTATTATAATAATTTGTCCTTGCGACTCTATTCTACAAATTTTGTATCAGTTCAAGCATTCTGCTGCTCTCATCAGGTTAACCTAATTACCGGAATAATATTTTCAATATAAAAATAAAATAAAATGACAATATTAATAACCATAAAAAATCAAATAGATATTACCGAATCTTCCCACGTCCTCATTTCCCGAGGAAATTCATAAATTTTTAATAAATTCCACACTTATAATGAACAAGGTAGACAGTAGCGGTTTCACTTGCACCACTTGCGATCATCAGCTGTCTTTTGGAGACATTAATTACACAATTAAACTAAAGCGCATTGGAATTGATCTCAAAACTGGTTTGTGCGACCACTTCCACTGCCTATGAATTTACGATGAGAGAGCCCGCGCCGGGAATCGAACCCGGAACCGCCGAGCCAATCAAGCGCAATAGCTACTGGGCTACGACGAGTCGTTTCATCAACATTATAATAATCAGTTGATAAATAATCACTTAGCATAATTTACCAGATTAGCCTTCCGTGACCTTTCACTTCATAGCGCCTTGAGGCGACCATAGAAAACGCAGGTATCTACGGACTACGGACACTACGAATAATTGGAGATGCTAACTTCCAGGTAGGTGACAATCTGTAACTACTTTAACCTCTTAATCGTTCTGTCGCCTGGTCGATAATTGAATCATCAAATCTTTCATGGACGCACAACTACATACAGAGTTGCAGCTCAAAAGGACAGTAATAAAATTTTTGGCGTTTCCTTGAGCACCAAACCAGTAAATTGCGGAGGTGTATTTATGATGGAACATATGTCAATAAAAATGACGCACATTCGTTGTTTTATTGTCAAGGACAAAGAGGTTGCAGACTGTCAAACCCTTTCAAATTGTAAGACGATATACTTGAGTTTCGATCCTGCCCCAGAATTTGTGACGCATCTAGTTTCGTGATTGGTAACACCCTCAGGGCACAAAGTCACCAAAAAAAGGGTGCGAACTCGTCATTTCATTTTACAGATGCAGGTAAGTTTTTTTATTGTTTATTAAAAAAGGGCGAAGGGCACCGCCTTAAAATATTTGTGTAATTTATAAATATAAAGATATGAATTTCTTTTAATTTTTTATCTGACCGAGTCTTGCCAACTCGAGTCTTATCACCTTGCTCTTAATGAGTAAGGTGATAATTTCCTTGGAGGTTCGATCCACCAACAGGTGTTGATGAACATCTGTTCCAATTCTCGAAAGAATCAGTCATCATTTCCCAAACATTTGAGAAAATATATTTGGGCTTCGTTTTTTGGACTACCCTGAACATATTTCAATTTGTGGTTGAAGCAAAACGATAGTATTGCTTTGGAAGTGAACAAGACGGAGCAAATAGAGTCAGACAGAAATGTGCTGGAGCCGAAGTCAGGCCGGATCCAATCGCTGTGCATGCACCGGCGGGTCATGGCAGCCACCTTTATTGTCGCTCTGGGCTCCATGGTTTGCGGCGCCATGATCAGCTACACTTCAACAGCCATGCCGGATCTCAACTCACGCACACCAGCACCATTCCGGACCACACCTGACCAGACGTCATGGGTGTCAAGTGTCACCATGCTCGGGTCAGTGGTGGGGTCGATGCTGGGTGGAGCTGTTGCAGACAGCATAGGACGTCAGCAGACTCTGGTGGTGAGTATGCGAAGTACAATCCATTGCAACTTCTTTCACTTCAGATGATGACCAGTCACTCAGTCTGTCTCCTAGTTCCAATAGACATTCTTATAAATTTTCAGAACATTTGTAAAAAGCACTCCGGACATTTTGGTATCTATGTCGATCTCGTATAGGTGGGGATTGTACCCCTTTTTATAGGGTGGGTCGTTGTGGCCTGTTCGTCAAGTTTCACCGTGATGATGGTGGGCCGCACCATGATTGGTCTCTTCATGGGCCTCACGATGCCCACGGTGAGTGTCTACATCACAGAGATAGCGCCCAAACACATCCGGGGCAAGCTGGGTGCCTTTCAGGATGTCCTCTTCAATCTGGGCATCCTCTACACCTACATTCTGGGAGACTTTCTGCCTTGGAACTGGCTGGCCATTGCCTGTGGAGCCATTTTGGTCATCATGGAAATTCTGATGATCTTCTTTCCAGAGACACCCAGGTACTCATTTCATAGTTCTGTTCACAGATTCTCAGGTTCCACATTCAAATGGTCTGGTGGTGTGAAACTCTCAAACAGAAGGATTCATATATTTTTAGAAAAATGATCTTAGACTCGACATCAAACAAAAATGCACCACCATTTTATGACACCTCGAACACATTAAAAACTCCAAACTATTTTCCCCGGTGACATGAAAGATGGCTGGCTGGTCATAATCAAGCAGATCATGGTGAGGATATCCTGCGCTGGTTTCGCTGCTCCAACAACGTATCGGCAGAGTTCTCCAGCATCCAACAATCACTGCAAGGAAACATTGAGGTCACTCCCTTCTGCGACTTTTTCCGTGGCCCCCTGCTGCGCCCACTCATCATCAGCCAGGGCCTGACCATGTTCCAGCAGCTGTCTGGTGCCAACTTCATTAAGGCTTACACGGTGGAAATCTTTAACAATGCTGGGACCCACATGGACTCCAATGTTGCAACCATCATCATCGGCATCATTAGTGTTTGTAGTGCCATCGTCTCCACATTTTTGGTTGAGGTAAGGTGGTAGCAACCAGTGATAAACATTGTAAACACGCCCCAAATTCTACCCATAATTGCAATTTTATCACACAGGATGAATAAGGGACCCGATTTAAATTTAAAAATTTCAAATTTGAATGGGCCCCTTTTTATTATTCGCCTTCAATATCTGCAAACCTCCTCGGAGGTCCCATGGCAGGGGTCAAAAGATCAGTAACGGATAAATATTGGGTTGCCAAACTGGCTGGTTGGGAATAATAAGATTTTGAGTAACGATATTTTGCTTCACTCCTCCCACTAACTAGCACACATCGATGTTCAGAAGTATAATGTGGGTAATACCTAAACTACTAAGATTCAATATTATATTTTAATTAGAAGCCGGTGGTATAACAAAAATAATTGGTGCAACGTTGGACACGTTGACTAAGATTCATTTCTGATTATGAATTGTGCATATGCCAATTGCTGAGCTCCCGTTGTCCCTCAGATTGTTGGCCGCCGCATCCTGTACATGGTGTCCACCCTATTCATGGGTCTGAGCATGATGACAACTGGAGTATTCTTCTACATCCAGTCAGTGGATCCAGTCAAGGCAGTTGGGTCACTGGGCTGGATGCCTCTCACCTCGTTGGTGGTCTTCAACTTTGCCTACACGTTGGCGTGTGGACCCTTACTGTATGTCACGACCTGTGAGCTTTTCCCCACTGAGGCCAGGCAACGAGCCAGTGCTTTTGTTATCTTCACTCAGGTAACCATCACCAATCCTCATCCACCTATCGTACAGTACGCCAACCACAGTTGAAAAAGCCACAGTTTCTTAATACGAAATCGCCAAAATGTGATGCTATGTGATGCTTCACCTATTTAGGCCCTGTCCTGCTTTCTTATGACCAAGTTCTTCGTGGATCTGGAGAACGTGATACACCAGTATGGAGCCTTCTTCCTGTGTAGTGGAATCAGTTTTGCCTGCCTCATTTTCGTGATATTTATGCTGCCAGAAACCACAGGAAAATCACTAGAGGAGCTGCACCAGAAGTTAACCCATGATAAACAGAACAAACCTACAAAACCACCACCACCCATCGAAGTGCTCGGAGAAATGAATATATCAAATGATCACGCTAGTTTGGATAACTCATGCCCAAAGTTGGAAAAATCAATTAGACACACACACCTATAGGACACACCTTAACTGACAAAAGACACTGTCTACCTTGGGTAAATATAAATATTAATTTTCCACGGGAGATGTGGATGTGGTAAAATTGTTTGATGTGAATCGTGATTGTCTTCTCTTTAGCGTCAGTTCCCACGGTGTTCTAGTTTAATTTTTTCGTTTTAAATAATATTATTATTATATTAGAAGAGTTATCGCCAACTCCCGTTCGTTTTTATCGTCCGGTCTGTCCCGGGCACAACCCCATTTTTTATGAATAATTTTATACATGGATTACGAATCATCATTGTAAACGTGTAATAAGTGAAGTTTCTATAAGATTAAGTTTTTATAATGAGACTTGTCGACTTTAGATTGTGTCTTTCAATCTCCAGACTTTTTCATTTTATACCCCAACGACGTCTTCCCAAATCTATTGGACAGTTACTTTAATTTAATGAAAACACGTACAGAATGACGTATGAAGTACAGACTCTGTACAGAATTGTCATGAATGATTTATTCTTCTTTAATTTTAATCATGCGATTGTAATGTGCACTCTCAGAATTGGAAAAAATGTAAACATTATTTTCTAAATAATTATTTTGAGCCGCCATGACATTTTTCTGATTTTATTTGACATATTGCAAAGGTTTATCAATTGAAAGAAATTTTCAATCTATGACCATCATATTTGATGTACACACAGTTAACGACAAAGCTAAATTATTTGAACTGTGTGTAGATGGCTTGGTTTACTTAAAAATTATTTTTTTAATCTTAATTGATCCCATTCCGTTTTTTAGGTTACCAAAAATAGAACTTCTCAAGATTTCTTATCGTGACTGTCATGTTTCTTTTTATCTCACCAGATCACCAGAAAAAAATGTACTTAAAAATAATATTTTACCGATTTACCAATTACAATCCATTTCATATGAAGTATCGGTAAAATATTTTCCAAATAATACAATATGGAGCACAAATCAATTTTTTTTTGGTGGCTCCTCAAGCTTTGAAAACAGCAATATATTTTTTACAATTTCTCTTGATGCGCACGTTTTGATGTAAATTAAAATATTGCACCGATGGCGTTACCACAACAAAGTTCCGCAACTAAAATAAAATAAATGTGGTGCCTCCGTGAGCACGAAACCAATCAATTTCGCTCAGGTGCACAAAGTCACAAAAGAACGATGCGAACTCGTCATTCAATTTCACAGATAGAGGTAAGTCAAAAGAGTACTACCTTTTTAATTGTTTTTATTATAGTTAATTATTGTGAATTGAAATAAATTCGAGTCGTAAACTGTAATACATTAACATAATCGCCACAAGCATTTGCAAGCTCTCTTAACGATAACACGTTATATGAGAACTGTAAGAGGTGTCAAGTGTTTCGATTCCGGGTCTAAGAGTTTAGATTCCGGCCGACACCTTCGGAATGTTCTGAGGCGCGAGAAATTCCTAAAAAAATGTTGGCATTTAAATTGACACCAAATTAAAACGGGTTGAATGCAATTTTTAAAATGTCACTTATTCTTTAACATGTATTTGAAATCGTACAAGATGCGGGTCCCACGTTTTAGGTAGGAATTTCTCTCACCCGAAATATACCGAAGGTCTCGGTTGGGAATCGAACCCACGATCATGTTGCCATCACTTGTAAATGCTAAATATTATGACACACGAGACACCTGAGCATAACGTACGAATACATTCGTTTTCGACCACAGCTATTGCGAACACAGAATTCGAACAGAAGTTATCTGGAAAAGTAGTTGCAAGCTGAACGGACGGCTGAATGCACATTAGTTTTCGTGCTCATCAGTTTCCATTACCAGTAATTACAGGCACACACCTTTCATTCACAAGCGTTGAGGTGCACAAAAGATGACCGTCTCAGAACAGGTATTTCACAACTGAGTTGCTTTTTACAACAATTGATCGACAACATTAATGGAGCACAACTAGAAACGTGGCGGCAATTGCTGCCAGGTGGTTCCAAGGGGCTCAGCGGTTTCAGCCAGATGACTTCAGCAAAGGTCACCTGACCCATCACCACATTCATGTGACCGACTTGTCACAGTCACAAAGTCATCAACTTTGTTTTGTTGTATTGTATTTTACAGTTGAATCAATTATTTTGTTTTGAAACACACCTACTTTATTCAACAGGAATCCATAACGCGCTTGTATTTGAAATGTCTGAGTCGACAACTTGTCATAATTTTCCCCACATTTAAAGAAATCTTTAATCACATATAATATTTAATTTAATGAAAACACGTACAGAATGAAGTACAGACTGTATATTCGCCTTGGGCATGATGATAAACTAAGTCTCCGTCAAACAAGAGCATCCTACCAAATTGTCATGAACGATTTATTCTTCTTTCATTTTAATCATGCGATTGTATTGTGCACTCTCAGAATTGAAAAAATGTAAACATTATTTTCTAAATAATTATTTTGAGTCGCCATGACATTTTCTGATTTTATTTGACATATTGCAAAGGTAATTTTTAAAGGTAATTTGTAATTAGTTTATCATTGGTTTACTTAAAAATCAATTCAAAGAATTCTTCAATCTCAGGCCATCATATTTGATGTCACAGTTAACGATCTAGCTTAATTATTTGAACTGTGTGTAGATGGCTTGGTTAACTTCAAAATTATTTTTTTAATCTTAATTGATCTCATTCCGTTTTATAGGTCACCAAAAATAGAACTTATCAAGATTTCTTTTCGCGACTGTCATGTTTATTTTTATCTCACCAGATAACCAGAAAAAAATGTACTTAAAAATAATATTTTACCGATTTACCAATTACATTTCATTTCATATGAAGTATCGGTAAAATATTTTCCAAATAACACAATATGGAGCACAAATCAAATTTTTTTTGGTGGCTCCTCAAGCTTTGAAAACAGCAATATATTTTTTATAATTTCTCTTGATGCGCACGTATTGATGTAAATTAAAAGATCGCACCGATGGCGTTACCACAACAAAGTTCCGCAACTAAAAAATAAATAAATTGGTGCCTCCGTGAGCACGAAACCAATCAATTTCGGGGGTTGTCATGCTATTTATGTTGGCACAAGACAACAATCACAAAATGACGCACATTTGGCTGTCAAATCTAGATATCCTTTCAAACTGCAACTACATACTTGAGTTTCGATCCTGTCCCCAGAATTTGCGACGCATCTAGTGGTGGGACTGATATCGCCTCAGGTGCACAAAGTCACAAACGAACGAAGGGACCCCGTTATTCAATTTCACAGATGTAGGTGAGTCGAACGAGTACAACATTTTTAAATTGTTATTATTATAGTTAATCATTGTGAATTGAAATAAATTAAAGTTGTAACTGTAGTACATTACATAATCGCACATAATCGCCTCTTAACAATATCACGTTATATGAGAGCTCGAAGAGGTTTCAAGATCCCTTTCCTAGGCACCCTAGATTAGGCAACATTACCAGATCGCCTCGTAGGCTTTGAGCCCAGAAAGGTGGCCACAAACAACTTTTTATACATATATTTATAATATGAGAGCTCGCCAATATACTAGGTTGATCCATAATAATCAGAACCAAAATATATTTATCAGATCTGTGCGTAATGATGGCGGATTCTCTCGAAAATTGGCATAGATGTTCATCATCAGCATCTAGTTTTCAAATTCAAATTTTGTACATATCTCAATTTGCCACATAAGTAAAAGTTCAACTCGACATCTCCAGCACTGCCCAGCCAATCCTGAAGTCGACACCATAAATCCAGCATTATGACTTCAATAAAACAATATGGTAGTATTGCTTTGGGAGAGAACAAGACTGAACAGGAAGTGCCAAACAGGAATGTGCTGGATCCAAAGTCAAGCTGGACCCAATCGCTGTACATGCACCGGCGGGTCATGGCAGCCACATTTGTCGTCGCCCTGGGCTCCATGGCTGCCGGCACCATGATCGGCTACAGTTCTCCAGCCATGCCGGACCTCAATTCACGCACACCAGCACCATTCCGGACCACACCTGACCAGACGTCATGGGTGTCAAGTGTCACCTTGCTGGGGTCCATGGTGGGGTCAATGCTGGGTGGAGCTGTTGCAGACAGCATAGGACGCCAGCAGACCCTGGTGGTGAGTATTTGAAGTATGACCCATTGCAGTGAGTGAAGCTGGCTGACTTCATTTCACTTCAGCCGACCCAGGTTTCAATTCCAGTTTGGGCATTTATTAATTCAATCTCTGGTATTGGTGAAAATAGAGGGTATTCTGTATTTCTTTTTGGTTCTTCAACATCACTAGTACCATGATTGAACATACAAGAGATCCAGCGCCAAGAATTGATCCTTGGGTTATCAAAACCCAAGTATGTCTTTTACCTGACTGAGCGACAATGTGCTGCTCAGATCTCACAATTGTTTGTATCTATGTTGTTCTCTTATAGGTGGGGATTGTACCCTTCTTTATAGGGTGGGTCGTTGTGGCCTGTTCGTCAAGCTTCACCGTAATGATGGTGGGCCGCACCATGACTGGTCTCTTCAAGGGCCTCACGATGTCCACGGTGAGTGTCTACATCACAGAGATAGCCCCCAAGCACATTCGGGGCAAACTGGGTGCCTTTCAAGATGCCTTCTTCAACCTGGGCATCCTCTACACCTACATTTTGGGAGACTTTCTACCTTGGAACTGGCTGGCTATTGCGTGTGGTGCTATTTTGGTCCTCATGGAAATTTTGTTGGTCTTCCTTCCAGAGACTCCCAGGTACTTATACAGTTCAAAGTTCATTGATTATCTGATGGTATTGGAGAAAAAACAATATAATAAGATTATATTGTTTCATTATTATAATAGATTATAAGTTACATTAAGCCTTAACTATTTTTCGCATCTGGTGGCGTCACAGATGGCTGGCTGCTCACAATCAAACAGAACGTGGCGAGAATATTCTGCGCTGGTTTCGCTGCTCCAGCAACGTGTCAGCCGAATTCTCCAGCATCCAAAAGTCACTGCGAGGAAACAACGTCACTCCCTACCTTGACTTTCTCCGTGGTCCCCTCTTGCGTCCACTCATCATTAGCCAGGGCCTGACCATTTTCCAGCAGCTGTCCGGTGCCAACTTCATCAAGTCCTATACCGTGGAAATCTTCACAGATGCTGGCACCGACATGGACGCCAATATCGAGACCATTATCATCGGCACCATTAGCGTGTGTGGTAGCATAGCCTCCGCATTTCTGGTTGAGGTAAGGCGGTGCCCCTCGCACTCCCTGGAAGTACCCCTCACATTATGACTAAGCGCTATGAGGGGTACAGAACGCCTGCAGTTGACTACAGTTGATTTTAAAGAAAGAAATATATATTTTGGGTTGGCTATGTACCTGGTGATAGTAATGAATGAGACTGGTTCATTTTGCCACAGTCCTCGACACATCGGCAACTCAGCTAGGGTATGAGTGCCAACTTCAGAAAATTGAGACAAAAATAAAATACTATAATTAATATCTGGTTCATGATTTACATTTCAAGTGTGTGCATGTCAATTGCCTAACTATTTCCAATTCAGATTGTTGGCCGCCGCATCTTGTACATGGTGTCCACCCTATTCATGGGCCTTAGCATGATGACAGTTGGAGTGTTCTTCTACATCCAGTCAACGGATCCAAGCAGGGCAGATGGGTCACTGGGCTGGATGCCTCTCACCTCGTTGGTGGTCTTCAACTTTGCCTTCTCGTTGGCGAGCGGATCCTTGCTGTATTGCATAACCTGTGAGATTTTCCCCACTGAGGCCAGACAACGAGCCAATTCTTTCGCCGTATTCACTCAGGTAATCATCACCAATTCTCATCCACCTATCGTGAGGTACACCAACCACAGCTGCTTTACGGTTCCACAATTCCTCAAAACGATATCAACCCAAACAAATAATGTGCAATCTTTTGTTCGTCCTTCACCCATCCAGGCCCTGGCCGGCTTCCTCTTGACCAAGTTCTTTGTGGATCTGGAAAACGTGATCCACGATTACGGAGCCTTCTTCCTGTGTAGTGGAATCAGTTTTGCCGGTCTTATTTTCGTGATATTTATGATGCCAGAAACCACAGGAAAATCACTGGAAGAGTTGCACCATGATGGACAGAACAAACCTACAACACCACCACCACCCATCGAAGTGCTCGGAGAGATGACTATTTCTAATGGTTACTCTAGTTTGATTAACTCATGCCCAAAGTTTTAAAAAACAATTAGGTACACCAAACTATAAGACAGAGAGTAACTTGTGTTTCTCTTCAAATCTCATAGACGCAACTAAGGTGGACAGGACATTACCGGAGTTCTCAACTTACCAAAGCCCACCTGTCTAAGGAGAATTGGACTAATCTGTAGTGAGGGGATTAGAACGAGTTGGAGACATGAGAGCATACACATAGGCAATCATCTCAGGTTACTTTCTGTTTCAATATAAAAATAAAAAAGGTTCCTCATTAATAGTCTTTTGTCATTGAAGTAAACTAATATTCGGAAGTTTCGAAATACTCCGTCAATTACAGGCTGTCAGCATGAATTCGATCTCTTTATCATTTACAACATAACAATTACAATATTTACCTGCAGGCATGTCCCGGGGGAAGCTGTTATGGGGGTTAAAAGACCGTTAAGAACAAAGATTGAGTTGCCCTTTTTTCACAGGTTCTGTATTTGAGGTTATGTTAGATTGTTCCACTGTTGGTTGGCTCATTCTGGGGAAATAGCAGTTGCAGTACAAGTCAGATTTACAGTGTACAATGTAGTTCATTAAGCACTTTGGTGTGACCCCTTTTAATTACTCCTAGTGGAAGTCGAGCAGACAATTTCCCCAACATTGAAGTTACACTTTCCCTTCAGAATGGCAGTCAACAATCTAATATTGATCTGTTTTCTGCGATCTTCTAATGACTCATCCCAGTATTGACAGCATGTATGTGACACTGTCCGTTCGACCAAAACTTTCACCTACTTTGGCCAATTTCAATTTCTCCTAAACCGGAAACACCAAAATAATTCTACAAAGAAAATGCGGTCCTGATAAGGTCGATTTCATTTAGTGTGAGGGTGAATAGGGCGGAGTCACCCTGTACACTATCAAAAACAATGTGCAATACCTTTGCTGAACGTTTCAATTACATAGATGGAAACTTCGGGGAATTCTGCGACATAAATTTCCAAAACTCGCACTTCAAATCATAATTGTTCTACCCAGATAATTTAAAACTTGGTGTTTTTCAATCCAACTCAATAGGCAAACTTTTGAGCATGGGACAAGAAGTAATATACCTTTTCTTAAATAAAAACAAAGGCTCAATCACAAATCTCGATCACAAATCTCGAACATGTAAAGCCCGAGCCGACCTCATATCGCCTTGAATGAAACTCCGCCCATCTTGATGTGGTCCGATAATAAAAATAAGCTCTACTTGTGTCAAGTGCCGCTGCCCTCAGATTTACAGTGATTAGTCTCAATGGATAACCGAGTTCCTTTACACTGTGATGTTCAACTTTGGCCAACCAACACCTGTGAAAGAAGCTAAGATCTAGAAATGCTTGTGGATACTAGTTCTCGAGCAAGATCGCTACGCCATCTACCGAGCAATGAATGAAACCTGCGCTTTCGGTGGTCACCTCAGGGCACGAGGACGTGAGAACGTCATACTTGTTACAGACGATTACTATTATTGAACATGAATCATGCACCTTGAACCATCATTGAATAAAATATAGATGTATCAGATATCAGATATCGGCGAGACGAATACATTGTATCGTTCTTTTAAGTATCATGAAATAATTCATTTATAGAATGATTTGATGATATCGAGTGAATCAAGCGAGCGATATAGTGTTGAAACCCTGCTTCCACAATACTAATTTCCCCAAAATCTAATTTCAAAGCAAAACTATCTCAACAAGCTTGAGTAGTTCACCCAGTTTTGAGTGACCCAGTGTAATGTTTAGTCAACCTATTAAAATTTGATTAAAGCACTTCAGAGATAGCGTTTGAAGACTCGGCGGAAGCAATCGAAATCCTTTGAGACTCGCTACAATATTCAGTATTTCTGACATAAAGTTTGAAAATTACAACTCTGAAACATCACTGCAAAAGATCAAGGTAAGTAAGTGGATGGTCACAATTTTTTTATATACTAATTTTTCACCCATACAGTGAATCCAGAATTTAAATGAAAGATAACATGCGAAGTTCATAGTCATTTGTTACGCGCCATGTTGTTCTTGTAATTGTCATGAGTACTTTAATTACTTTTCTTGGAATGTCCAACTCATAATAAGATAAGAATCTGACCGGTGCGTTGTCAGGCAATAGCCTGCCAACACGGGTCCGCCACCAGAGAGCAGTAACCTGGCAGATGACCAGATCAACATACGTCGGTTCGAGACCTCTTTTACTCACTCTACTTGTAGCGCCATAGTGACTCGTCCGCGCCAGTGACGTCAGCGCATGTTTTATACTCGCATTGCCGAGGAAGAAGGCCGGTGTATGAATTTCAATCCCCCGAAAAATTCCAGAGGTCTCGGCCGAGAATTGAACCAGTGATTACAGTACTCTTAAAATAGTCAAATTATATCCGAAAATTTAATTTCGGCAGAGGACAAAAGCTGTTCTATGATAGAATGATAAATAACAATCTAAGCCATTTTGATAGCATCGTTACCTATTTATAATGTACCTTATCTTTACTTATCTGGAAATGAAAGTCGAAATTTGAAAACAAATTGCAAGACATTGGTTGATTCTGAATATAAAAATGGCGAGTTATTTTTGAGCGAATTATTATTATTCGCAAAATCATTCTGGCTACCTAATTCTGTAAAACGTTATAACATTTCGATTGAAATTATTTATTTAGCCAATAAAGAGATCGAGTGAAATTTCTACAATAACCACGAAATGACATTCTAAAATAACCCTAAAAAGATAACGAAAAAATTGCAAGATACCTAAATTTGGTGTGTGCACAAATGCACAACCCACTGACTTCAGATGTGCTCTAATTTGGTTCCATCCACCCCATCCTGTTCTGCACACAGTACGATCCGACACCATCCAGCACATCGACTCACGTCCGGTTTGGCACTGTATCTGGCAACATGCAGGAAGCCGAAATCGTGGCGGAGCCGGATCAGCCGACACAGGATGCGGTAGTGCCGAACTCGGGACTGAGCTGGATCCAGTCGCTGTACTTGCACCGGCGGGTGGTGGCGGCCAGTTTCGCGGCTTGCCTGGGCTCACTGGCCAGCGGCTGCGTGGTGGCCTGGACGTCTCCGGCCATGCCGGATCTCAACTCACGCACTCCAGCCCACTTCCGGACGACGGATGAGCAGACATCCTGGGTCAGCAGTGTCGTGTCGCTGGGAGCCATGGTGGGAGCGCTGCTGTGCGGCATCGTTACCGACCGGATGGGACGCCAGCAGGCCCTAGTGGTCAGTAGCGGAACTACGTGTCATTGAATTGAAAGTTTCCAAAATCGATTTTATGCCATTTTCTCTTTCTCAACTAGACATTTTATTAACTAAAACGATGGGAATTGCAGGACAACAATCTACTATCTTTGTTGCCGAGTTTCATGTTTGTTGACCGATTTTTAAAAAACTGTATGCCCTATGATATTCCATTTCTCCAGCAACTGTTGTGCTCGATGCCACGTTTCCTGACAATCGCCCTGCAGCAAAGTTTCCACTGTAGAAGTGCGCGTTGAAGCGCATAATGGTCAATGTTGGTTCACTCCTCCTGGCACACTTTCCCTCCTCCTCATCCAAAGTAGTAGGTCGGCGGTGTCAGAGTGCCCGTTTGGGGCCAGAGTGGCCGAACGGGC
>JAQGBY010005925.1:0-13875 GCA_034698785.1 Mycogona germanica | reverse complement strand
GGTGCGATTAGACAAACAAAAGGTGGCACTGAAGGTTTTTACTTCCCTCTGGTTGCCGAGTGAGGGGATGGGACGGTCACGCACAGCCGTCACGCACTGTCTTTTATATATATAGATGCTATCCGAGTGATGAGGCATTGCTGCAGGAGATATAATGATTTTTCTTCTCTCTTTCGCAATACCGCTTCTGACGTGATTACCCCCTTTCCCGACTGGCATTTGGAATGTAATCTGTTTATTCCAATATTTGGCCAGCGCCGGTATCTGGCTGCTCAGAGTACAGTCTTATTGATTGTGGCCATCAACGTGAGCTGCTCGCTTTTCTAGGTGTGGAGATTCGATCGGAAATGAACCTGGCGTGCTACATATTCCAATATTGTAGAAGTGGGTAGTGCTAAATCGATTCTACTATGAGAAACTTTGAGGAACTCAATGTCGGATAGGTGACAAAGTGATCGGATGATTATAACTGAAAATAATAGACGCTAGCATTTTAATAACACAAATATGTTTGAGGCAGAATCTTTGTGTTACATGAGATATTTAAAATCTGTATTTTTAAACTTTTTGTGAGCTTTGTGCGTGACTAGTTAACGACTTTGAAGACAATCACCACGCAAGGCTTTAAAAAAATACGAGTAAACAGGGTCTAAAGACTTTTTCGAATTGAAGGTTACCCGCTAATTGTATTCTATCCCCATGATTATCAGCCCGAGGGTTCCCCAATCAAAAATTGGAAAGGAATGTTGACAGCAATGGATTTTCAGTTATATTTTAATGTGGTAAATTTGTTAGATGTGAATAGTCATCGACTTATCTGTAGCGTCAGTTCCCACGGTTTTCTAGTTTCATTTTAAATAATAGTTTACTATTAATATATTAGAAGAGTTATCGCCAAATCGTTCGGCATTATCGTCCGGTCTGTCCCGGGCACAACCCCCATTTTTATATTTTTATGTCTACTCGATGGTGGCCTTGTATTGGATGAGATGGCGAGCACATTCTCTGTGTTTGTTGAGCGTTTGTGGTACGGGAGAGGGAATGAATCCACGAAACCACACAAAACGTAATTTCCGTCGGTCCAAATGCGGTTTGCTCTGCCTTTGGACTGCTCTGCATCACGACCAGTTTCCGAACATTATTAGAGCAACGCCACCTAACAGTGCTCAGCTCGGTTGTGCAACGCGCTCTCGAGACTCGCCTTCCTACTATATTTGAGTTTTTCTGCAGTAGTACATACTAAACTTGTTTGCCTTTTGAAGGTGGGGTCTGGGGGTGGGACTTTGTTCCTCACCATTACCACTTGCCAATATCGAGCACATTATGATAATAACGAGTGTGTGTGGTGTGTGTGTGCGTAGGCAAGACTACAGATAAGCGGAAAGATGGATTTTGTGTGCAGTGGCGCTGCTGCGGTACTTGTGGAGAGGGGTCTCCTAGTTTTCACAACGATTCATGTTCTTCGCAGATTAATCGGAAATTAACGCCGTCTAGCGACAATAGACGGCAAAGCACATTAGATTTGAATATTATAATGTACTAACCTTACCTAACCTAGCTTGAGTAGTTTCCCCATCAAGTCGATAGACGGCGTTGACTTTCGATTAATCGACGAAGGACATGAACCGTTGTGAAAACTAGGATTCCCTTGCCGAGAGTGCATAGACACTGCCTACCTATGCCGGTTCTTTCGTGGGACGTTGTGTGGGGCGGGAGTTAAGAGAATGCGCGCGGGGGACCGCCTTTGTGATTCTGTCGTAACTTGGCCAAAGTTGAATGGACGGTGGTGGTGGTAGTGGCGAATTCCTAAGATTATACTGCTATGTGCTCAGTGTTCATTAAAATGCGTACAGTGTACTTTGGCTGATCCGCGTGGGGACTGATTGCCAACGTAGACTTCGGACATCTAAAACAGTAACACTGACAAAAGATTTTTGGCGTCATCTTAAAATGCCAGATCTTAAGTTGGTGAATTATTGACGATACAATTAAGAATGTATCTAAAATGGTTGCGATGACTGGCCCAGTTTACATCAAATGTACTTTTTCTTATAAGGGGGGGACCTGTTCCGTCCCACCGATGAAACGCAAAGGTCATACATAATCGAGCGCAAAAATGAGGCTGGTTGTGGACCAGCACACCCAGTTTCTCATTATTTTCTAAATGGCAACTTGCTCAATCGATGCACTGCCACGCTGGCGTTTATTAATATGGAGTGGTGGAATCGATAATGGCTATGGTTGTCTGATTACAGAGTACATTGGCAATGGCGGCTTGGGATTTGGGAGATGAGAATATTGGCACCGTGTCTCCCTTTCTCTCTCTCCCTCTACCTCGCCTCACCTATGTTTTGTTTGCTCCCGTCTACCTTCCAAGCTCGTTTGTTGACAACAGTCCAAAAGCTATTTAAAAAACGTAACGAATTCCAATTGCCGCATAAGAATTGACGTCTTAGTAGTGGGGAGGGGGGAGTGATGCGCTACAACGAATCACATCCCCACCTTTCACTCGACTCCACCCCATTTTCCCAAACCGTGGTCTAATCACGATCGTATTTTCTGTGTGACTCGGGTGAATTCAGTACGGCACCAAACCAAAGGAACAGTATTCGTCACATGTATTAATCCCAATTGCATGAGCGAGGGTCTCCGTTACCACGCTCCTCTGTGAACATGGATGTAGGTTGCGTCGACCCAAGTTCTCTGTCGCGTCGCTCCACTATCATTGCGCCACGACGAGATATTTTAGGTCCTCGTTTGGATCCGAGTCCAAGGGCAGTCTGACCTGATCAGAGACGCCCCGAATCAATCAAGACTACAAAAATTTTATTCGTTCGTATTTGGTGGCCACAGCTTGGTTGGAAAGATCGAACGATAGTAATATTGCTTGCTGTTAAGAGACAGATGGGGATCAGGCGCACCATTTTGTTATACAATTTCAGGATTGGCTTGAGAACTGAACTTTTTCAGCTAGACTCTACTCAAGGTGCTCTCTGTTTCAATTCTTAGTGTGGTGTGTTCTGTCGTTGATAAAGACTACTTAGATATTCTATATCGATTGAGTCTTGTGACAGAAATGCGACTTGGCGTTTGTTTCCTCTCAACACTGAACACCATCGCAAGTTAGTCAAGCCCCTCGGATTGAAAAAAATAAGAAAGCAAGTAGTGCTGCAGATACGCGCGGCTAACGATCGAATTATGCAAGATGCAGACGACCATGAGAGTGTGGTTAAAAGAACCTGGGAAACCGGTTTCATTTTTCAAATAAAGTGCGTGTCAGTTTACAGGACTCTCGTCCACCGCAAATTGCGCTGCAAAGCCAGACTCTTAACGGATTACGCAAGATTACTTCTGCAAGGAAGAGTAACAGAATAATTGGAATCTTAGTAATTAGTCGCTACCAAACTTAATTGTTTGTTTCCGAAAAATTACCTGCAAACCGAGACACCTAAGACGTCCGTAGCGAATCTTCCTAGTATATATATCTAGTATATCAAATAGTGTTGTTGGAATGGTCGTCTGTGCTCAGTTTGGGTAGAGCACTGGCCTCAGAGACAAATCTCTGACCCAGGTTCAAATCTCTAAAACTACGAACCAACTTTTTATTTATAAAAATTTTAATTTATTTTTTCGGCTCTGTGCTCGAACGATTTTCAACTTGATGTATTATTTTTTTCTCTTTTGCCCAGTTTAATGAAAACTGGTGGACTATCAAAGTGACTCGCGGGTCACGGATATTCTGTGATTGGAATTCAGCGTTTGTTCATTTCGTCGTTCTAAATGAACGCCATTTCATCACGACATCGCATGTCGTGTACCGATTTTGCGCTCAGCACAACGACGCGGCATTATGCTTGTGGAACCGGGGTTGAGGACTGACTGACTAGATTGGGCAGACTAATTGGGCAATGTGGGGGTGGATGCTCCGGTCCATCACCTCAACCCAGGCCGCTCTCCCATCCTTATTCTGTTAGCCACTGTTGTTGCCAAAGAGGGCGGAAGGTCAATTAGTTTAGACCCAGGCCAGTCAGTAAAAATTATGGAGTTTTTACGCGCGCTTTTGCTTCGTGGAGGCGCTGCTAGGCCTGGTAGTTAGTCTGTTAGTTAAATCAATGTGGAGAGCCCCCACCCCCTCAGAAATAGCGAGTGGAGATAGATAAAAGTAATTTCGCTGTAGAAGAGCGATGTCATCCGGCGTCGAAAGATGAATGCCAGCCGTTCGCTCTTCTGCACTGCGTACAAGTTTAAAATTAGCCAAATGACAATTGATTGCTGTGTTGTGCGAGTTAATTGGCCAATTTTCTGATTGGCGCACTGTAAACTGACGAAAATGCCGCAGCACGATCGAACTATGTTGACATGCGTGCGCGATAAAAACAGACCACAGATCTCCTAGTCTGTATCAACTATTTCCACGATATATTTCAGCTCTGGCGCATTGCCATTGAGCGATCAGTCTATGCAAGTCTATGTCGGACGTTGTTCTGTAATTCCTGCATTCGACCGCTGTCATTCAAACCATCTATCTATCGCACAACTCTAGAGATCGGCTATATTGGGGGCGAGGAGCAAAGTCGTATTTTTGTTTCTAACCCGTCGCAGAAACCAATAACAGCTAAGCGATCAACATCTCTTTCCCTGCAATTGGAAATATATGCGTAATATTTCATACTCGTGACAACTGCATATTGGAAATTATCGATTAGGCTGCAACAGCAGAATTTGTCGGTCGCGTATGACTGACCATTAAGTCTCATGTGGAAAATGTTTGCCGATACGAAGTTGTTGATTGTGTCCTTTTTAGAGCGTAACTAAGTGACCAGCACTGTTTCAAACAACACTCGTTTAATTGATCAGTTTTCAGAAACAGTAATTCCACCCGTCCAAGAAAGAACAGCCACACCCGTTATATCAAATGGGAGTGGCGGTGCAACTTTATGAAAGTCCACATATTCGTGGGCGGGATTTATTGTGGGTAGGCAAATTAATCGAATTTATTTATTCTCTCGTAAAATTAGCCGAATAATTCCTACCGCAATTGGTTGCCGTATCTCTGTCCAGTTTATTTTCTACCATTTGAAAACAATTGGTTAGCTCTATATGCAATTTGGTATCCCTAAAACTAGCTCTACTGACTTGATTACAAGGAAACGGGGTCATGTTGCTATCTGCTATCGATGCTTGTTAATTTGATGGCGATGAACTCTTGCCACTAACGAAACTATGTGGACGCGTTCACACTTTACAAATAATGAGCGACGTCATTTTATCTAGCTTTACTTCAAACGCGCGCTCTATTTTCACCAAGATCCAACCGAATGAATGAATAACTGATCCAACCGAATGAATGAATAACTAACGACAATTCATGTTTGAAAAAGAAATTGCAAGCGCTTTTTTAAATGTTAGTTCTATTTTTTAGACATGTGCTCTGGGTGAGACTGTCTTCTGTATTGTCTGTGTGAGGGGGGGGGGGTTAAATGGTTGCGAATTGTATCTGGGCTTTCGGTTATTTGACAAACTGAGTTAATCGCGTCCATAAATTAATCTACCATTGCCATTGTGAGGCTCACATTTCGCGAATGGGTATTGTGTCGGTCCTCGATTGAGCAACTGTTGTGTTTTTGGCAGTGACTCCTATTTGGAAACTTGCACCCGCATTATACGAGTATGTGGCACGAGTCTTCCAATGAAAGCAAACATCGCACCCGACAGTTTGGTGGTAGTACGTAGCCTGGGCTATAAAATGCGCAAGTGTGCCAAACTGCTAATCCGGCCTCCACATCACCGTAACAGGAATCAAGAATCAAAGGGCACAAGGCTACTTGTAGCAGGAGATGTTTTTTTTTTAATTGTGTGCCGGAAATCTCACACATTTGGGTATTTAAAAAAATGTGCGTAACAATTGGGCATATTAATCAAAAAAATATATACCGAGCTTTTTGCGAATCTCAACGCATTGTAAACGAGCATTTCGGATTGGTTGTCCTTTATGCTGGGAATGTTTTGAACCATGTGCTGAAATGTTAGGTCTAGTTGAAATTTGCCAATAATAGTGTAGAGAAAGAATGTTAACTCGGTATAAACGTTTACCAGACATTACAAAAATTAGATGGCTGCCTTGGCCTTCTATTGTTCAGCGCAAACAATCCGAATGTTGCACAGAAGTCAATATTTGGGAATAGGATTGTGGCTGTGCCACGAGCACATGGCGTTTGCCGGAAGTTGCTGGGCAGATCCGGATTCTGTGTTGCTCTAGCTCTACTGTAACTAACCTCATAGAATAAGCACGTAGTTACAACCGATTGACTTCCATTTTTATGCACTCGATGAACTGACACATTGTGTGCGAGTGCACTTGACACGAGTTCTCGTTTAGGGAATTGGGGCTCCCCGATAAGTGGAGCTCATGTCGTCAATGTTAGTTGAGGAACGATTGCCTTTACAATCGTTCAAAGGGGCAGAAGAACAAACTTAATGACCAGAGTTTCGGTAAAACTCTGGATTTTGATCATTAGATCGAAATCCACAGTTGGTAGCCAAGCTAACAATTCAATTAAGAGTATTCTGGAAGGGAGCAGAAACAAATTGTTAGATCCAATAGATAGTTAGGTTCACCTGGTATGTTATTTTCATTCAGAATTGAATTTAAAAAATAGTACGACTCGTCGTAACCCAGTTGGTTTAGCGACTGACTGTGGCTCGGCGGTCCCGGGTTCGATCCCGGGGTACTGGTCGTTCCCCTCTCATAGTGCCTAAGCACCATGAGGGACGTAACGCCAGTAGTGCGGTTGACTTCAGTTGATTGGGTAAAAAATTATTTCAGAAAATGTAATAATCATACCACAAAAAATTACAAGGAACGCCAGTTCTTTGTTGGCCAACTGCTAAGAATGAGTGTGGGGCTGCCAAAAATCGGATCAGCCAAGATGATTCAAGCTCTTAATTTCAGTTTCATGACGCAGTGAGATTCTTTGTAGGTAGATCGAGCGAGGAAGACCCACCTAGTTAAATGCTACCCTTTTCCACTCTCGAAACTGAACCTCCCTTTCCTAACGAGCTTGCCAATACAAAATGACAAATTCCTGTTCTTTTATCATTTAATTCTTTCCACCAGTTCTCATTTTTATACATGACGTTCGACCTTACTCTACATAAAATTCTTAATCCACCCCACAACAGAATATTCGGAGATTCACAATCACAATTTAATAACACGTTTGGCGATACGGATCCGATACTGACGGTTTATTGATATCATTTGAAAATACAAAATCCAACTATTATTGTACATGCAATTTTGGAGGATATGTCGGGTTTCACCCAATGTTTTTATCCCTCCCTCCCTTTTTTTTAAAAGACAGTACTAAAAATAAGATCTGCAGTTGCTGATGCGGCCTTCACTGTATATTTTCGTTTTTTATTGTCGTTGTGCCGGCTGTAGCCTACGATCCCAACGCTCGGTCTACCCGCGTCCATGTTACAGTCCCCCCACCACAAAGGCTCTGCAGCGAGAAAGCTGCAATGGCGAGCGTGGTTTTTCGACCAAAAAAGGGTTGGTCGTTTGTGGAATGGAGTAGGTAGGACCCGGGGAGGGAAAGTGGGAACATTTTTTCATGGTAGCTAGGCTTGAGTATATGGCCTTCGCTTTTCGCATCTGGTAGAGGCTGCTTTCGACTGTTCTGTACTCACCTCGCCATTTTGTCTATTTCGGCCGCGTTTAAATCCCGGCTGGTGGTGGCAACGCGCATCTGATCACCAGCGACTGGAGCCACCAGAAAATGGCCCCCAAAAACGCAAACACACACAATGTTACGGAATAGAGTTTCCTGGTCGCGAACTCCTGTTGTTCCTCTAGCGCATCTTTCGTTTTACCGAGAGGCTTTTTTTATTAAGAGTCGTGTGTAATGCACAAATATTTCATCAGTGGCGGCAGTGTCGAGGGAGAAAAAAGCCTGGTGTTGAAACAGCCGCGTTGTAGATGATGCTGGCTCTATGGCTTGTGCGGTTAGATTTGCCAACTGCCATAGTTGATCCAGCAACCGTTTCGCGTCCGCGGCCCACTTGCGGTAGGTGGCGCCAGTAGGTAGGTGAATTTTGCGAGCTGCGTTCGCCTAATTGTTAACTCGGTGGGTGAGTAGCGCCTCCTGTGCGCATTCTGATCTGCTGCCACGGCTGACTCAAATGTGTAACGCTCCCCGAGTAGCTCTGATCATCGATTTGATGTTTCGTGAATGGGGGAACGTGGCCTTTGGAACGAGCGACGTGGTGGTGGGGGGGGGGGGGGTTTCGGTCGGTCACCTTCGTTGGCGGAGCTGCAGTACCCTCGATTGCGCAGGCCTTCATACTTATGTGGCCATAAGAGAGGAGATCTGTGACGTCAATGATTTTTGGTTTTGTTTGCATGACGTGGCCTGCGATGTGGTGGGCGCTGAGCCTTTTGTTGCAAGGGCTCGAATATTTTGCAAAGCGGTGAGAGCGAAAACGAGCAGTTCTCTTCTCTCTCACTCCCCCTCTCATTTTCCCCTACTTCTCTTATCTCTTGTCGGCTGTGAAAATGCGATCTCGCTTTGTTGTCAGTTGCCCCGGTACCTGCTCGTCAAGCGGGGTGTTTGTGCGCATGCGTCGACCCCCCTCTTCCTGCCCTCACCTTTAATCAGCAGCACCTTCAATACTTTGCCAAGAAAATGAAATGAGACCAACGAAAGCGTTATCGCTTTTGCTTGGCTGCTTGTGGGTACATATTGTAATTGTAATCACCTTGTGACTTCTTAAATTGTGAATCAGTCGCATCTGCGCGAAAGTAATAGTACGCCGAGTTTTATCGGCAACAAAATGAAAAGCAAGGTTTTTTGTCTTCAACCCATATATATATTTGAAAGAACATTCATTTGTTGATTGAACTTAAAACTGCTTCCTAAACAACATTCTTTTGGTCACATTAACGGAAAACGAGAATTGAAACCTCGGTTACGTAAAAGGTGAAAAATTGCTCTGCTTTTTAAAATATTTTGCTGGTTACGGAAAAATTGCCATCCAAAATACTTGGCATGCTCATATGTTTGTGTGTCCGGTCGTTCATGCGAGGTGCAGTTTTGGAGACAGTCGTGGAAAAAGAATTCTGACCAAGTGCAAATTCGCCATCAATAATGCGTTTAAGTGTATACACTGACGTTGTGTTACGTCATGCGCAGAAACGTGGGAAGTGTTGCCGCTATTGATCAGTGAAAGCGCCTCCTCCTCTTCCTCATACACCCACACTTTTACTGACTCTTCCCCCCTGTCTCAGCCACTCCTGTCTGGATCGATAAACCTTGGAAAAGTGAGACTGAATGTTCCTATGCCGGCGTTCAGCTTGCTTAGCTCTCGGCTCCTTGTTTGATTTTTCTTTTAAAAGCTGGTCGAATCTGTACGAGGGTTGTTCGTTGAGTACGTTAATGTGCTGTTAAGAATCATAAGGTGTTTTTAATTTATTTTATTTTATTTTAAATTACTTGTATTTTCTTCAATTCCCCACATCATTTTGAGATAGATCCTTACCACTGTTTAAATAGGGCTGCTGCTGCTGACTTCCCAGTGCAGTTGGCGCACGTTGAACTTGAGTAAACAGAGCGTCACTCGCTCCCCCCGCAGAAACATGAAAATTTTGAGTTTATTTTACGATCATCTGCCACAAGGAAGTCGCGAAGCTTCTGTTCGTAATCGGACTGCCGGGCGAAAAAAGTGTACAGTAGCAGTTAAAAATAACTAGCAGCTATTTTCTCTACTTCCTTCCTTCATTCCATCAATTTGCGCGGGCGAATTTGTGTTTGTGGAAAAATGGGATGACGGAGGACGGCTTAACGTGTGTGCCTAAACATTCGTTTTTTCCGAAAACTAACTAAACTCGACGTTAGCAAAATCGGACTTCACAGGGCATGATTTTCGGAAGTGTTCACATAAGTTTTGTGACCTTTTCTGTTGCAGCTAATTATAAGATCCACAAATTGAACGCTAAACAGATATTGATTCAAATTCAATTTTTCGAGAACCATCCCCCTTTTACTGCAGGTGTACTAGAACATTGTGCATTTTGTTTTGGAGAAAATGCGCCCAATCTTTATTTTCCGATAATTGTCGTGCGAATCTTCAGTTCTCTGTATTGCGTAACCTGAAGCGTTATGCTCTTGCTCATTTGACGATTTCAGGTGAAATATTTTTTCTTCGGTCGTTATAATTGTTTTTATCAGATGTTGACAATCGAATAATGCAAGCATTATATTAACTCGCTAAATGGTGTTAAATGGTGTCGTCGCCCTCAAAAGCTCTTTGTTTATGTGTCAGTTGGCGATAAACAAAACCCCTTTTGTTCAACTACTTAAATTGGGGTCGTCGATGTAACATGGATATTGTGAAACGAATATCGGGGCGCGTCGAATAAAAAATGAGTTTGCGCGTGGACACGTTGCGCAAAATATATTTATCTTCCCAGAGTCGTTTCGAGTCCCACTCCGACCAAAGCCACCACGACCTCAGTTTTATTTTCAGTGGTTTTTCTAAAAATTTGAGAGTTAAATTCGGTGATGTGACCGCGCCCTTGTGTTGGCGACTGTGACCTACTTTCCAAAATAGTGATTCTCTTCCTACCCGAAAATAGGGCATCACTTCCGTCATCGTGAAGGGAAGTGTCGAATGTCTAACTGAGAGGAACAAAATTGTTTGGGCAGAGATGAAAATCTAAATCTTAGCGGCTTTTTGACGGTTGACATGATTTCAATCGATCTGGCCAAAGGCATTCCGCACTGTCGACCACCGACTCTTGCTTCACAAACTCCCTAAATATGAGAAGATGAGAAGACGCCGACGGTAGTAAGATACAAGTGTTGGAGCGATTGATGGAAACTAAACATCGTTTGCAGTCCATCAATCGCTCCAACACTTGTATCCCTAAATATGGTCTCTCTCCTCAAATCCTTTCCTGGATCGCAGCATTTCTCCTACCTCATCCAACGATTAGCCTTAGAAATTCATTGCCCCTCCTACTCTTTCTACTCCTTATACCTCTGCCACTCAACACCTCTCTTATGAGCCAATTGAATGTAACAACAATGAACATTAAGATCCAAGAAAGCTAGATAGAATAGTATTGTGATCCGACAGTTACATTAATGTTGGATGGCTATTTGTGCCCTTTTACAGTTTTAAAAATAAATTTGAAAATGAAGGGGGGAAAAGGGGATTGCAAATCCTCCTCTGTGTACTGACGTATATTTTGCCAGCCAGCATAGAGGTAGAGGTTGGGGGTTGGGAAAATTTCAATCTCCGCTCCTTTCTTGTATTATTTTTGCTATATTTTAGCTTGGTTAAAAAATATATATTGTATATATATATATGCGACTGACTGGCTCTGGCCCTGCTCCGGCTCTCGAAAATTTCGAGAGAAAACAAAATATATTGTATGAACATTTGACCTCGCGATTGTGCGTTATCCTCGCAGTGATATTGCAAATTTTACTATGAGCTTCCACAGTTGGGTGGGGTTCAGGCGTCGAGCGAAGAACTTCCAACTTCCCAAATTGAACCGACAATGATCGTTCCCGGGAGTATTTGATGGTGGACTTCGCTCTCCGTTCAAACAGGCATTGACACCGATCCGGTTCCATTCACACAAAGTGTTGCCAGCTTTGTAAAAACAAAAAGTGTCTCAATTGATAACGAGGACTGTGGCCCCTCTATAGTTCATTTTTGGAAGGCACCGGTTTTGTGCCCAATGCTACGTAAAATGGGCGCCTTGATTTAAAATAACGTATCCAATATCGCCCTTAGTTAGACACGTTGTCCATGAGCTCCGTTACTCCCGTGAGCATCAATAAGATTACCGGACTGTTTTTAAGAATAGTCCATTTTGGGAATGTTTGAACACTTTTTTTCTTGTTTCTCACAACGTCTCCTCATATCTGTGAAATCTCTAAGGATGATCCTGAAAATATAAATCCGATTTGACTTGTGTTTCTGACATTTATTTGGCTGCGAATAAAACGCATTTAAAGTTCAATTTTGTGGATATGTTTTGAATTTTTACATGAAATCGAAAAGTTAATAAGTCAACGACACCGTGACAATATGGCTGTATGGTAAACTTGGTGTAAAATGATTTTTTTTAAACTGGATGTTGCATATCCTATCCTAACGATCCACATGTAGTTTCCATTTGTTGATGGAACCAGTATTAAAACGTTAAATCATTTTTGTATCTTATTTTCTTGACAGTGTCGTGAGTTCGTCAAGGGTGGCGCTGTGAAGGGCCAGACTCCCGCCGACGTGGTTGCCGTGGCCGACATCACCTTCGCCTGCGTTGCCGACCCCCAGGCAGCCAAAGACGTGAGTACCGTAGTTAAATCCATCGCATCGTCATGTTCTTGTGAGAGAGTTTGTGTGTTGTGAACCTGCGCCTAAAAAAGCGCCGTTAAAATCTAAAGCTTTCCTTCTCAAAACTTCTCCATATGCAAACCAAAAAAATGAGAGTTGATTTTCATCTGTATTTTATATATATTTATTTATTTAATTTCTAGCTACTTTCGATCACGAGATCTTCGCACTGAATGTTAATGTTGTTCAAAACAAATGTTTACACCAGAATTCAGCTGACAGCGAGTTCTCTATAGCACCATCTGAAAAACCTTTTAAAACTATTTGTTTACAAGGTAACTTCTATTAGGATCTACGCGGCCTGGCCTTCACTGGTTGGAATTGAGTTTGTGCTAACGTTGACATCTTGTGATGGCCGCCATTTTGGGCTAAAACAGCTGTGTTTGTCACGACTGGCGTTCATTCCCAACTAAAGCTAAGCAAAGCGCTTGTACAGAGCCTCATTTTAGCTTGAAATTCCTCGACTTGTTCAGCTGGGCAGGTGGGTGGATGAGCTTGACAGTTTCACAATCGGGTGGCTCATATTTTACCAATTGAAAAACACTTTCCAGTTAGAAGTTACTATTGAAACCACTTCCCAGTAAAGAAAATAATTTCTTACGCCGTTGAACGTGCTTGCGCCGATTGGGCCAGAAAATTGTGACTTTGATTTTATCGATCCTTTGCCCCTTGAGAGATTCTTGTTAATACAAAAATCATGAGATTACCGCCGAAATCCTAAAACAACCTTTTCCGAAGTGCAGCGCGCCTAATTGGATGAGTGACGGTGTTCGCGTGCGCTATTAGCACTGTCCACCCACTTCTGAACACTGCTCATACAAAATCCCGCTTGATATTGGTGCCGGTCCCCCGCCCCCCTTCAGCAACAACGTCAATAAGGGGTGTACATTAAATGGCGGCAGCTGTATTTTTGCGATAGGCTCTGCTGCTGTTGTCGAGAAAGGACACACATTGCTCGTCCCCGTTCAAGGTTAACCACTTGGCAGGCTCTCCGCGAATCGTGCTCAGGATTGGTGGTCGATGATGGTAGCGTGTTGGCTTGACGACCGCTGTGCCATCTAGTTTCGCGAAACTCAAGCTTTCATCTATGGGTGCTGGTGCAGTGGTGGAAGAAATGAACTAACCTAGATTGGAGGGTCAGCAACCCTATTTTGGACACAATATTTTTGGGTGCGATCGTTTGCACTCCTGGCCTCCACCCCATTCCCAGCCTTTCAGCAATATTTCACTGATGACTGATGAAATTTCAAGGAGGCTCTTGTGAATTGTTTGAAACACATTACATCTTGTTCAGATTTTTTTTTAAAAAATATTTTGTACCGAACATCATAGCTTAGTTGAAGGGCTGAATACGAGGTGGTCCCGGGTTTGATTTCCGGGGCAGGCTCTCGTTTATTCCATCCCGAGGTACTGACGACAATGGGTGTCCCCAAATGGTGCAGCAACAACACGATAATGCTACAATAC
>JAQGBY010005924.1:0-13877 GCA_034698785.1 Mycogona germanica | reverse complement strand
TATTATATTAGGAGAGTTCTGCCAGCTCTTATCGCCTTTTCGGTTTAGCGTCCAGCTATCCATTCAACCCTATCTCGCTGTATGCAGTGTTTGCCGCCTTCATTCATAACAGGGGCAAAACATTACCGCGGATAGGGACAGTTAAAATGAATGCAGTATGTTTTTATTTTATTCGAATAGAATCGAATTCGAATTAGATTTGGGCAAGACTACATGAATTCTAAATTGACAGTACACCAGCATGTGGAGTTTTGATTCACCTAAATATCTAAGAGCACGTATATTTTACAAATACAATGATTTTTGACGATGCATTGATTTATTTTTAGAGCAAAAAGGCGGACTATCAGCATGGCTCTGGAGATACTAACACTTAATTGTTTCATTCAATTAAGACGTCTTAGTACTATTTCTTTGTACTCCGTTTTATCCCTCTTTGTTTCTCATCCTCTACACTTTAAAAAATGGTCTAAAAAACAAGACGTTTGTGCGTTTCATTTACCCCAAAAACGAGACTTGGCGTCTTATTTCTTGCTCCAATTCTGGAGATGATCAAGCGTTTAAAAAAATATAAAGGTAAAAATGTTGGCTTTAAATGAGATGGGCCCTGCGTCTCCAATGACGTCTCGTTTTCAATTTTTGCGCGTCTCACGAGATACTTGGAATACTTATTTTAAAATAATCTTGTCTGCAAATACCTTTGGGATCAATGGCCTTTGAATTGGTGACTCCTCGTCTCAAAAACGAAACGAAGAAAGGAACAATCTCAAAAGCGAGACGGCAACAATTTCGGTTATCTCTAAAATGAGACGGAGCTGCATCTTTTGAGACGATTTCACTAATTTAAGTAGCCTCGTCTCCATTTTGAGATGTTTTTGCAGCTTAAAAATGAGATTTTGTTTTTGCAGTGTAAGACCACGTGGATATCGACAACACCTCTAGATTTGTAATTTGATTAGTTTGGCGATCGCTTGATTTTTGAGAAGACTCAGAAGGGCCAACGAATTTGTCGATGCCTCCTATAATTTAATGATGAATTTCCAGCTAGGTTTTTATCTCAACAGCGCAAACACGAGCCCCATCGCGTATTGCAAAAACCGTATCACGCAGCTCTCATCCGAATCAAAAAAGATACTATTTAGGCCTGCGCGCATCAGACCAAAATACTAACCTTGAGCAATCATGTTCCGGCCTTATCAGTTGATGCGTTCAATTATATTTCGATACATAATTCACGAGTTTTCCGCGGTGTTTTCTTCCATCAATATTAAATATGTGTTGCACTACTCCAATGCATCCACCATATTGCATGGGCAGGGATGTTCCCATAAGAATTTTACGCGGTGGGATAACCACAGGTATATTAAAACGTCGTCGACCTGTTGTTGGTTGAGAGTGCTAGTTGCGTTGCGATAGTCTCGGGGTTCGATTCCGCTGTCTACACTTTCTGTCTTGGTTAGTGTCGAACACCGCATCCCAATTGCAATGAGCACCAGGTGACGTCTGGTTGAGTCGCCACCAGCGGCGACAATCAGAACCAAATTGCACGTGCTGTACAGGAGCACAATCTTTAATTTAATCGGCCAATATTATATACCACATCGTGGACAAACCTGTGGTCGACATTATACAAATTATATTTTCGGCCGTTAAGGGGCGATTTTTGGGGGTAAGATTTCTTGACGTTTGAGACCTCGTGTGGCGATTTGAAGACGCGCTCGTGCTGGAAGGAATGTCGTTCGGTGCGTCTTGCGGCTCAACTGCGATTGCGATCTATAACTCCCACAGACACCGTCATTATCTTGTCTTTGGCCATCTCAAATTCATTTGCATGCGCATAGTGGGCTAGGGGACTCATACACCTGTGGTTAGTGTTCTTACACTGGAAAGTCAACAATTGCCCCATATCCAAATTGCAAAATCGATCGAGGAATAATCACAAAACTGTCTTTTTTAGCTATTTATTCAGGAGATATGCCAGCGTTAGTTCCCTAAAATCATTCACGGCCTGGTAATTTTGACTAGCTCAGGCGACATTCTTTGGTAGGGATCTATTACGTGTGCCTGACATCGTACAAACACGGGTCCCAAATAGCTGAGCTTCCATTCCGAAGAAAGGTGCGCGTAGGAATTTCTCTCGCCCGAAACATTCCAGAGGTCTCGGCCAGAATTGAACCTGCAATCGCTGACGTAGTAGTCCGACGCGCTAGGAACCACATAAACCTTGAACAACAACAACCCGAAACGTATTCCTCCCTCCCCCCCTTATTTGTTATAATTAGACCACTGTATATATATATTGCAATAGTACCAACGTTTACCACTAGGATCGTTTTGTGCATGTCCTCATGGTGAATCAAAAACGCTTTTATTTTTACATTATATACAGTGTATAAACGTTTTCATATACATTTTTTAAACATAACAGATACAATACTGAATATCAGAGATATTATTGCAGATAGCAATCCATGTTTATGCGCACGTACAAGCAACTGCGGACCGAATTTTTAGGTTATCACCACTTTGTCGTACGTTAAAAGAATGTGGCTATCTGATTCGACGTGAGATGAAGCAATATACATTTATGTAGGTAAATTATCCCCTATATTTGACCTAAAAATGTGTTTCATATTAATTTACGCCGGAAAACGCACAGTTTTAGGGTGTTGCAGAGAAAACATTTATTCCCTCCTTCAATTGCGCAAATTTCCGTTAACGATTAAGTCTGATTATTCCAGGAAATAGTTATGGCGATAGTTCCTAACTATCACCAGTATCGTGAACGGTACTATCGATACTTTCAAACGGTCGCTATTTGGCGAAATCAGTACATTGTTGAAGTTTATTTTCTTTGGTCGATTTTGAGGAATTTATTTGAAGTATTTATTTATTTAGGAACTATTTATGATATTAACTATGTTGCTCTTTTATTCGAAAAATAGAGCCAGTATTTCCACCTTCTCCTATTTGATAGATGAAAAATAAAATATGGGACGACATTTCGACTCGTCAGGCGCACATTTCACATTATTTTATGGACCCTAAAAATCCGGTTCCAACTCACAGCACGGTGAAGTCACGTTGGCCGTGTCGTTACACGAGATCGCAACATCAATTTGAATCTTGAATGCATTACGCGTTCCTGGAATTCTTCGAATTTCTTTACGCGCCACGCTGACATAGATGATCTTCGATTCTAGCACAACATCCCACCCCTCCCCAATACCTTATGGTCTAGGAGGCAATTTTTATTTTTCTTCTTTCTCTCCCGGCTGACGATTTTTGATTATTGCGACAGATAAGGACACACGTACCGTATAACCCCTGCCTACATTATAGAACCGAAGACATTTATTCTTGAATATCAACAAGCGCCCAAGCGATTTGTTCCCATTTGCGCAAGAAGACGATTCTCCAGTGAAGCTCCAAAGTGCATAAAAATATCTTTCGAATTCCTTAGTTGGTTCTTTGGACCAAAGGGTCTCAGCAGGATATATCCTCGTGTGATATATTGTTCGTTTCTTGGCGGGAATGCGTTACTTCCCGGCGGACCCTCATTCCTACTCGGCCATAATGTATGCCACAGAGTGTGTAATTCTATGATTTGGTTCGCACATGCGTAACGACAGCTCATTTTGCAGGAAAAACATTTACCTAAACTCCGGACACAGTCGAATAATCCTGCAAGTTTTGGTCGGCCGGCAATCAATCATCGACGTCTGTCGGCGCAGAAGACTATGCCCGACTGCGTGCAAGATGGCCGCCGGCTCGTCCAACGACTTGTACGGCGAGAGTGCAGAAGCGTCCGCGCATCGTCGACTACACCCAACGTTATCCGTGAATCATGATTCATGAATCTTGAATCATCATCCGTGAAGCGTTTATAATCTCGCAAACTTTTTTATTTTATTTTTGCCTTTCCCTCCGGAGCATGCCACGAAAATCATATTAATTAGATCTTCCTGGATAACCTATTAATAATTAATGCTCCTTTTAAAAAACAGTTGCAATGCAGGTGGATTCGGTGCTTATATGAGCTGTAATTAACGCATTTCTACGTCCACGGACAGACAAAATGTTTCGAAAGCTGAAACGTTCATACAGCATCTTAAAGAGTTCAACTTGAGGAATTAATTTTTAGGTCCCAAAAGGTTCCTTCAGGCAATTTATATGTTCCTTCGCGGCTTCATCTAGATGGCTCAGAAGAAACTTTAGATACCAGTATACAATCTGGGCCAAATTTAAGTTCTTATAGTAATCTTATAGTTCTTAAGTAAAACTTAATATATCGCAATCCTAAAAGCCAAGCTGAATAATACGACAACAATTTATTTAACTGAATATTGGCAACAGAATTCGTCCAAATCAAGTTAGTCGTAGGGTTAAGCTAACCTTTCAGGAACGCGGTGAAATGAGTTAAAAGTTAATAGAATATCGGCTATCGCACTAGGAGAACATAAACATTCTCCGAAATCATTTCTTCATTTTCTTCAAATAATCTGAAGCAACCTATTAGTTCCTTCAGCTTCCAAGGTTCCTCCAGTAATTAATACAGACAACGTGGGGTCCAATTGTTTGAGTCCTCCTAATGCTAAGGGCTAGGCAAAATTATCAGGTCGCCTCCTGGGGGGTTCTAGTTCTAGTTCTGGACCTCCTTAACAAATATCTCAGATACAACTGGTCGCTCGAGGCCCCTCTCTTGGGAGCTGCTTGTGGGTACATATTGTAATGCTTCAATGCACAGTTAAGTTTATTTACAATCACTGTAGTCACTTCACTACAGGCATTTCTGTACCCCTCTTAGTGCTTATAAGCACTATGCGAGGGGCACATTTTCACCAGTACCCCGGGGATCGAATTTGTGTTCTTGAGTTCTTCCGGTGTCTACCGTTTCAAATATCGTTGCTGTTCCCGTAACACGCGTGCTGTTTGGCCACAAAGAAGGCTACATGTGTGGAACGCCCGGTAAAACCCCTTCAACACGCGATTCGGACGAGTTCCGTTTCACTAAAGAACAAAAAATAAACTCATTTCGAATCACACTTGACTGGTGAAGCTCGACCATGCATTACCTATCCAAATCGAGTTGTCAAGGTTTTACGTTCGTATATATAAGACATGCACGCCTGGAAGTGGGCAAAAAAAAAAAAAAAAAGTAAAGCCTCGAATTCAATGTGCGCTAAACCGGAACAAACTTGTGTACTTATGTATAATAGTCTGGTGTTAAATCAATTGTGGTTATTTGTGCCAGGCATGCACTGCATCGCCCCATTACCATAAAACCATTTTGCGAGCGCGACGCCAATTTTCATTCGGAAATTTGTTTCGAAGTTCCTCCAAGGTAGCGGCCGTTGAGATTGATGGAAATCATCGGCTCAAGTAGGGCATTGTGAGTTGAGCGTTAGAAAAACCGAAATGTACAGTAGTACATTATAATATCGAAGAACCTCGACATTTCTGATGGAAACTGGGAATCACATGTATACATGTAATAGCCGCTCCTGCACTTTTTGCGCCATTGACTCGTTCGAAGGATTACCAATTTTCTATTCGGTATGGTGCTCACAGACACCGACTAACCTATTTTTTTTATTAATTGAGGATATCGTGAACTATCCTTTCCTTCCACACAGGTGGCGGTATCTATTGGTTGATTTTCTCAACAATTGTACTCAACCTTTTTATATTCATTACATCATTTTTAAACATTGCGCATCGCGTTGTTTGAAAATTATTGAGTTATTGAAATGTTGGGGTTCGTAAAATAACACACACTTCAAGTCTTTAATTTAAAATGAAATCAGTTGTCGCACATTCAAAGATTTTCAAGGACCCATTAATCCATTTTTGGTGACATTTGCGGAACATTGTTTCAGGTTACATTCTAGAAAAGACTATTGTTTAATGATACGTTCCATTAAATGAGAATTTTTTAAAGATCTGTTAAATGAAAGAAGTCTTGAAAAAGTACCCAATCATAAAAGCCTTAGCATTTTAAATGATACATCTGGGGGCTCATTTTGGACTCAATCTTCCTCAGTGGAGTTTATCCTCCCCAAGCTGTGATTGGCTGATTTGGGTCACGTGTCGGTAACGTGATTCACATCAGCCAATCATGGAATGGGAACAGTTTTTGACATCCGCGATTAACCGCAAATGTCAATTACTTTTAGTTTTCCAAAAACTATTTTCAATTGAAGCAATTAAAATATTTGTGCATAACATTTCGTCAGTTGATTTCCCCAATGTTTATCTGATCGAAAACTGCTGTACTAGGTAGCTTATACTAAGCCTGTGCTAGGCAACCTCCTTAACAAATATCTCAACAAATATAACAAGTATCGCTGTACAATATTTGGTTTTCACTCCTACATACCTTTATGAAATTTAAAATATATTTGATAACCAAAACAAATGCACATGCGTGCATTTATTTTACTTTGCATTTTATAGTGTATACTATTGTTATATTTCTTCAAAGATAAACAATTCATGAAAATATTCTTTTTACATAGCAAATTTCCTATCCTTCGTAGAATCGCAGAAAGCATCATTCATGAATTTGTTAGTTCATCTGAAGTACATGATTCAGCATCAGTGGCACCCTGGATGGTGTCAATTGTTATTAATAATTTATGAAGCTGTATTTTTTGTGTAATTTCAGATTGTTATACCGTATATTTTACATATGTTACTATATTAGTCTGTTCGTTATTTTTAAATGAATTCTTTGAACTTTATAGCTTTAAGGGCGAAGCAGATATGCTCAAACTGTGACTACTTATTAAAGGCACTCTCAATTTTTCTTAACTGTCATCTTGATTTCTACAAAACGGGATTTATCTTTTAATTTATAATTTCAAGAGGAAAGACGGAGATTTTCTTTAACAATATACAATATTTAAGATCTTCTTAGTTTTCTTTAGGTTTATTTTCGTTCGTTTCTTTTAATTTTGTTTTTTACCTATTTTTATTTGCATTCCCTTTATTTGTCTATTTTCAGTTTGCATTTATTATTTTGGTTTTATTTTATTTATTTTATTTTCCCCCTTTTTTTCTTTCTTTTCTTTGGTTTGATTCCGTCGATTCAGGCAAGAAATGGCGGAGTCTGGCCCCTTGCGACCGTCGTCCCTTCGTGGAGGAAGCCGAGCGTCTCCGTGTGCAGCACATGCAGGCCCACCCCAACTACAAATACAGGCCACGACGTCGAAAGCACAACAAGCGTGGCGGTCGTCGTGAGGCCATGGTGGGTGACCGGACCACGACGACCACCGCCGCCACCGTGCCCCACTCACCCAGCGCCAGCATGGCCTGTCCGGCGCCCGGCTACTACCAAGTCCAGGCCTCCAACGGCGGCTCCAACAATGGGATGTCCACCAAGGGCGGGCCACCTCCACCATCCATGTACTGCGGCATCCAGACACCCGACTCGTCACCCCAGGGCAGTCCAGAACCGGGCGGTCTCAACCTCCTGGAGAGACAATCTCAGAACAACAATGGCAACACCTACTCCATGCTGCATTCAGGTAACAACAGCAATCACAATAATTACATTCCGTATGGCATGAGCTACTCTTGGCTGGGGTACGGTGGAGTCATGATGATAGGTGGTGGTGGTGGTGGTGTTGGTGATGGTGGAGGTACCTATTGTCCTGACTCGCTTCCTGCTTTGCCCACTCCAGAAATGTCGCCCATGGATCCGGACAAGACTGGATTCAGCTTCCCGGATGGCGGCGGCCAGGAGCGGTCATCGCCGCCTCAGACCCCGCACAACCCGGTCACGCAGCTGATGTCCAACTTCAGCGGGCCATCGCGCTACTTTCCACACAACTCGCTCTCCTACCGCCAGCGCCTGGCCCACCTTCCTACCCTCCGCGCGCTGGTCCAGCGGCCACCCAACGGTTTCGTCTCATCTAATGGCCGCGACTGCTCATTCGGCGCACCTTTGGGCAGCCATGCCGGCCTCCAGCGCCAATTGACCGCCTCCACCTTTTTCCCGCCGGTCGAGTCCCCCGATTCAGACGACCAGCACAACGGGCCACCCTCCACCCAGTACGGACAGTCCACATCCCCGCACCACCAGCAGCAGCAACCACCGCCCAGCTACCACCAGTCCACCTACACCAACAACACAAACGGTCACTCGTCACCGGCAGGCTCACCTTACCCATCCAGCATGATGAGCAACGGGGGTGGCGGTGGAAACCGCCTGGCGGGCAACAACCACGTCGGCATGACCCGCTTTAACTACGCACCCAGCAGCGACGGAGGTGGTGACGGCGGCTATGCGACGGCTGACGCAGACATCTTCGATGACGTGGACCGCGACGAATTCGACCAGTACCTAAAGGGCTCAGAGATGGTCATGGTGCCATCCATGGGCGCAGTCGGCGGCGGTCAGGACCACTACGCCCAGCAGCTCCAGCACCATTCCATCAACTACCAGCACCATCTCCAGCAACAGCAGATGCAACACCACATGCAGCAGCAGCAGCAGCAGTCACCAAGTCCTCATCAGTCATCGATGACCTCCTCCGCGCTCAATGTCATCGTTAACCACTACATGAGTGACACACAATGTACCACACCCAATGGTGTGGTCACCAAGAGGGAGACTCCGAGTCCGATGGCGGAGGACCCGCGTCTAACCCCCAGTGGTGGACTCCGGCAAGCGGGAAGAGCGGCCAATGTGTCGACCCTGTCGCGATGCGAGTATGAGTCCATGCGGACGAACCCGACAGCGCCACTCAACGGCAGCCACAACCAAGGAGTTCCGAGCAATAATAACAATGGTGGCGCGCTCAGCGTGGGTGAGGGTGGCTATGGCGCCAACACCATCTCGCCGTCGGCCATCAAGGTGGAGGACAACGTCAGCTCGGGCATCATCTCAGAGTTGGCCAATGTCCGTAAGATGTACATGTACTTCGACAATAACTGAACTGATTGGGCTGAGCAATGACTTGTCCCCCAGTTTGTGATTTTCAGCTTTACAAACGCTTGTGAAAGGTTTATTGTCAACTTGTACAATGCCTGAACGAGGGATCTGAACAAAAATGTGGTTCTCCATCTTTCAAGCGCAATACGTTATTCTGCAAGGTGTACATGAGTGAAGACAGCAATACTATAATTGCCAAAGTGGCAAGGGGAAAATTCGGCGGGATCCCGAACTTCCGAGTATGAATGGCTCAACCTTCATGGATTTGTGCAATATTTCTGCATCAATTTTTAGCCAGTGAAATCAGTGGTTCGCAACTTTTGGTGACGTGTACTCTTAGTTTGTCGCGATTGATGAATGAGTGACGTCATTTAGTATTAAAATTAAAGACAATATTTTTTGCATCGTTTTCATATTTATTGTTAATCATTTTAGTGCCGTTAATAGACTTAACTCCTGCCGTTGTATTTCACCAAGTAATCGGAAGAACAATTTTTATTGCGATAAACTTTCGTCGTAGCCCCGATAAAATGAAACACGGACATGTTGGATTAATCTATAACACTTAACTACTTCTCGCAGTATATACATATGTATAAATATATATATACAAGTATTACTCATCTGACTGGATATCTATGCACATCTGGAAGGTGTTCGGGGGAATTGCTGAAAAATCGAATTCGCGTTTCGTCGAACGTAAACACTGAAAAAGTGAATGGCTGACTAATGAACGAAATACTTTCTGTATTGTTTGAGGCTTAACGGAAATCTCACTGTGTTTGTTAGGTTTATAAATCCAGTTCACTTCCCGAATAAGGAATAACTGTTGTTGCAAGTATTACAATAACTCAACTGCTGGAGATATACCTGTGCTTGTGTAAAGGATAAAAGTGTTTCGATTGTTATGAATATCATTTGCTAAAGATCGCGACATACTAGCGGCTGGGCATCACTGGCGTCGCTTTTAACATGCTTTTGGCGATGCGACTTTAATGTTAGGTTGTCGTCGACTATTGTATATTTTATAGATTTATTATTCCTGCCTTTAAATGCGATGTAAAAAATCACACATTTGTGCCTTATGCTTGTCCTAAGTCTTTCATAAAACAGACCATTTATGAAATCATGATTTTTGAAACAAAGATTTTGTAGTGCAGTTTAATGACCAATAAATAATTGCGACAGTAATAAATGTAAATTTCTATGTCCTTATGTCTAAAACCGAAACGGTATATATATATTATATATTTTATGAATAAACTACACAAGGAAAAAAAACGTATATTTATTGTTCGAAATTTTCCGTTTTCGAATTTTCAACTGTGGTCAAAAGAAAAAGTTTATTGTGCTCATGTTGACAAGCTCAAGTGTCACGAGTCACGAGTGTATGTGATGTGCAGATGCAAGAACTTGTCCAACTACTTTGTTGTTAGGGCTCCCTTTATGCCTAATTTACACCTAATTTTTATGCCCACGTTGATTCGTAATATACTAGAATGTCTATCTAGTTAAGGTTGGAAATGTGGCGGCAAAGTAGACACTTTGCCGTTATATTTCCAACCTTAACTGGTGGCAGTAAGAAAATGCAACTCGTGCATGCATATGAAATATCAAGATATGTCTTAATATTGATTGATTGATGCCCTTGGAATATATTATTTTTCATGCTTATTTGGTGCAACAACGTTTAGCGTTGCTTAATAAAATTCAAACAAAAATTACCGGCGACAAATCTTTCGATGGTTTTGCCCTTATCGTATGCAATAAAAATAAGAGCGATTTAATTGAGTCACTAAATCTTTTTATAGGAATATATTCAGAATTATTGCTGTTGTACAACACCTGATTGTGTGAGCATCAATCGGCTGTTTTGAAGAGTATGTCAAAATACAAGTACTTTGTAATCGATAACGTCAATTTCAGCTACTAGGACATTTTTACCAAATACAGAGTACTTCAGAACGTCAAAAAGGTTTACCCTTTATCTGGTTCGATCATTTCTTAAAGTGACAACTCATTTGATAGCCTCAGTTATCAGTTCAAAGCGCACAAAAAAAGTGTTGAAAAATCAGTCTGGGTTTATCTTCTAATCTGTGATTAGATTATAACGTCAGATTAATAGCCTGGAAATCGACTTATGGTCTTGGAACAAAAAGCGATCGTGCATGTAATATTTGTATATTCGATCGACTTGCGATTTTTATTTTCTTATTTTTCAATAATTTTCAATACTTTTTCGTGTCTTTAAATCATTGTAACGAAACATAAAAATAACACCGGTTTTATATTTTAGCTCATCTTTACTTAACTTCTTAAAACCCTACACTGTAAAACAATATTTTGATCAAACAAGCATCTACATTGTAAAAATAGAAGTTTCGAGACACTTTCAAATACCTAAATAGAGTAAACCAGTTCAGTTGAAACCGGACATTGTGCCTTTGGAATTGAGTAGGCAAACTGAGTGTTACTCATATTTTTTTAAAGAAAAGAGCCCTCAGGTTGGAATGTTAAATGAAATTCTGAGGCATCTAAAAATTATTTTGAATGCTCGTCCGCCACTTTCGGCGCTCTTTCAACTTTTCCGCATGAGTCAGAATAACTCTCCTAGAAATTAATTTAAATCGGATTCACAGACCACCTAAGGCAAGAAATATCTGTGGAATGTCCCCCGCCCCCCCGCAGCTCTAAAAATGAATAAATATGACATCCTGAGAACGAAGACCTTATCCGAGAACCGAATGCTTTTTTTCTAGTATGCGCATGCAAATGAAATCATTCTGGTAGACAACTTCATGTGTGGGAACTGATTCACGAATTTGTTTAGGTCACCTTTACTTCAGATTTAAGAATTTCCAATTCGCCAGCTACATCTTTTTTCCTTCAGTATTATATTAGTAAGAACTTTCATTTTCAAAAATGGCCGATGTCAACGAGCTCTAAGGTATTTAATATCAATTTTGATGTTTTTTTTAAAAAGGCAAGGCATTGCAACTTCATCGAAAAATGATTCCCATAATTCACTCTATCTTCTATTCGGGATACGGTGTGTTCCTATTGGTAGAATCAATTCCCACCGATTGATTTAGATCATTTTTGAGCCAATGAGATCCTAGATACAATTTTATAAATATTAATCGGCAATGTATCCATTTTTGGAATTTTAATTTCAGTTAAGGGAACGTGTACAGATTGGAATATTCTTTCCTGCATTCTTATCTAAGTAAATAACCTTTACCTGTAGATTTAAGACTATTTATACTAACGTTTAAAGAAAAGAAATACACACTATTGTGCAAGTGAATGTATATGTAATATATTACAAAACGATTACACATTGCATCGTAAACGAATATGAATCATCTAACCAAAGATTAAAATCCCCGATCGTTTTTGAACATACAGACAATGCAATATTTATGTTGAAACTGAAGTTTACAATTAGAAAAACTATGCATGACCAATTTTATTGTAGTACCGTTAGATCTGGATTTATATTCATTTATTTTCCCTAAATGAATTTTTATACTTTTGATTTTGAGTGTTGATTTGCATATTCGAAATTGGTAACCTTAGCAGTCGTCATTTCTTATATTGTTTTTATTGATGAAAGCGTTGAGTGACAACTTAAGAGATAATCACATAGTATTTTGCCATGCAAATGTACAAAAATGTTTCAAATCTCCGATTCAAGGTTTACGTCAAATTGCAAAAATAAATGGTTTGTAGGGACCTATACTATATAATGTGACATCAGTATACGCGTACATGTCAAATTGTTTACGGTAAATAAATTTCGTTTAAGTATTAAGCAGCTATTGGCATGTCTTTGGAACAACGTGTGTAATAGTTCTATTGTATAGTCTTTGTGGATGATTATGTACATGACGCGTATTCAGCCTCATGTTGACCAATAACCGTCATCTATGCGATTATTTTTACCTTTTAAATAATGTACGATACTTGTTGTTTATATACTGTATGTAATGTACTTATTAATTTATTACTATTTTTTGTTTTTTAAATAAAACGAAAATAAACAAACATTTATATAGAATCTAAAATTTAAACAAACCCGTATCCATCAAAGAACCATGTCAACAAGAAGTATTTTCTTTATAACAACGTATAATAACAAGTTAATATACAAAAAATATATACACAATGTCTTCCCATGTAATCACACATCATCGGATATTCTGTGCTATTATTTTGAGAACATATGTACATGTTTTGTATTCTATTAGCTTACAGAAAAATGATAAAAAAATATATATTATTAAATGAAACACTTGTCTTTTTGTTTTTGTGAATTTCTCATCGTTATTGCGGTTTGCAAATACGTGCAGTAAGTAAACAATCTCAAAATTGCGCATTCAGCGATGAAAAATTTTAATCGAATCTGAAATAAATTTCAGAATTTCATTCAAACTTTTTACACGCTGATCAATCGGTCAAAGATCAGTTATGGACAGTTTGGCGAATTAATTTGAACGAATCTGACCATCGCCTGATCGAGGAGAAGAATTAAGGTCCTTACCCTCAACTGATGTATCGGACACACGCACTTTACACGTAGCCGTTAGCAACGTCATCTAGTGATGGTACGAGGCGCCATATTACAACCATGTATACGAGTATTGCACGGTCCAAGCGTAGCACCTAATTCGGACAATTTTCATTGAGAAAAACGACTCGTATGAATTTTTTTCGAAACTCGAGATGAACGAATACTCCGTATATCATGCGATAGAAAAATTCCCATCCGATTATCACGGTCCGAACTGAAATAGTGTAAAGTTGGGTGTACCGAGGCGGGGGGAGATATATAAATGAAATCTGCGGTCAAGGTGTGTATATGTGAGGACTCTAATTTAAATCAATTTCATGATAAAAACATTTGTCCTCTGATTCTACATTATAGGAAAATATCACA